>MU225090.1:806394-828188 GCA_018584345.1 Thuja plicata
ACTTTTATTTTGTATATATATAAAACTCAATCTGTTATATATATATTTAAAAATGTCTTTAACAAATAATATATATGTTAATATATATAATGTTGTAATGAATAATAATAAAATCAGACTGTTATACACTTTGACTGCTTATGAGACTGACCAACTTATGTTTCGCTGCTGCCAAGGTATAACAGTCTGCGGTCATTTATATATGTTGATTATGACAGGGAAGGTCACGTCCACAATGGATGTGACTCTTCATCGAGTCACGTCCATGGTGGACGTGGCCTTCGAACCATTTGCATGTTAAATCGACTTGAGTCGATATCTCAATATTCGGTGTTTATATTTAATTTAAACTTAAACTTAAGTCCGTCGGTTTTATATATAATGATTATTATATTTGAATTATATTATATTTTATAATATATATATATATATACACTCACACACATACAACTATAATAATCACTATATATTTACATAATTTGTTCTTTTCATTTATACCGACTGAAGCTATATCACATTAACATTATTGTCCATTAGTGTCATTAGACATTAAGACAGTTAACTTGTCTAGATGGTTAGTAAACCAGTGAGTCAGATGAACTCAAGAATGAAGGTACTAGTCAAGCAAGGGTGGTGAACAATGATAGCGCATAAATCATGCTTGCAACTTTAAAACCTTGGCCAAGGTGGTGCAGTGCTTTGCATGAGACCGTCAGTTCACATGAATCAGATACATTTCCTAGTCAGACGGTCATAGTTAGGAGGTACCTATAGTGTGTGACTGACTAGAGTCGTGTAGATTCTAAACTCCAGGTGCAGATGACAAGATGGCAACTAGATCTAGTCCTTAGTTATGGAAGGTCTGCAGCAAATCACCAAGTCTGTGGTTGGAGGTAAAGCCCTTGATGATGTTCTTTCTCTTCCAGACTATGTCAGGACTTGCAAGAGAATCTCCAATTGGAAAAACATATTTTCTTAGTAATCTCTGACTCTCCTGCTTTCATCTATGTAAATTACTTTGATATGGTTCATGATTTAATTTCACTTGTTCTTGAAAGATCTGCTTGCAAGAACTGTTAACATGCATTTCGTTAGAAATGAGGAAAAGAAATATATCCTATCTTAATTCAGTTTCAGTTAGTTAGTTTCAGATCACGCTGAAGTTTAGTTAGTTAATCTTTATTTCAGTTATAGTTGGTTAGATATTTCTTTTCAAAATTATATGCATCTCAATTTGTTCGGCAAGCTATTTACTTTTACTTCCTAGTGAATAGTTTAGCTTGTTACACCTCCATCATACAACTTGCCATGGTATGGAGGGAAGCGATTGGTACCATAGGATGACAAAAGCCAAAACTGACTCTAAAAGACATTATAAAGAAATTAGCGAAATTTTAGGCTTTCAGAGAATTAAAAAAGGAAGGGATGGTAAGATGATAAAAGAAAATCCAAAACTCTAAAAAGCTGATAAATACTTAGGCAAATTTCAAGGACTTCAACAATGTTTCAAACTTTCAAAGATGGATGGAAATAATGCTGAAACAACAGAAGGCCGAAAGTCTGAAAGACTTAGAAGAATTTTGAGGTGGTCTAATAGATATGTCAAAGAATCAAACTTTTTGAGAAGGCATGACTGAGATGACAACTCCGATAGGGATCGAGGTATGAAGAGGTTTGAAAGTCCAACAAGTGCAAGGAGTACTTTCAAGATTCGACAATCATGAATGTCAAAGGAAAAAGTGTCGAGGGATGCAAATATCCAAAGAAATGACATTCAGGAAACATTTTACCCTTTAGATAATGGAGGTCAAGGATTCTTAAGGAGATGAATGTAAGGGAAACCCAAACAATCCGAAAGGCTGACAAATACTTAATACTTAGTCACTTTCATAAGGTTTCTAGGTGAGGTTTCAAGCTCGATGGGAAGGGCTTGTGAGGATGGATGCTCCAGAAATTCTGAAACTCCAACAAATACATCACCTGGCGAATTTTCAAAGGATTAGAGCAGGGAGCCAAGATCACTAAGGAAGGTATGCAAGCATGAACAACCTCGAAAGTTCGAAATCCCAAAAAAATCAACATTTAGCCAAATTTTGATTTTTCAGCTTGGGTATTTGACTAAAACATGAAAGGAGGGGGCTACTACAACATCTAGGGGCACAATTTTAAGCAATAGGGCCTCTTTAGATTTCTCAAATTGATTATAATTGATGGACAATGAAGGGGGCATGAAATGACAAAATTCACATCAACTCAAATCCCACACCTACACTAGAGTGATTCCTACATGGTCATTGTTCCTAATTTTTCTTGATTATAATTGATGGAATAGGACCCCTTTAGATTTCTCAAATTGATTATAATTGATGGACAATGAAGGGGGCATGAAATGACAAAATTCACATCAACTCAAATCCCACACCTCCACTAGAGTGATTCCTACATGGTCATTGTTCCTATTTTTCTTGATTATAGTTGATGGACAATGAAGGGGGCGTGAAATGACAAAATTCACATCAACTCTAATCCCATGGCTCCACTAGAGTGATTCCTACATGGCCATTGATCCTAATTTTGCTTGGTATATGGTCCCATTGATCAATTTTAATTGCAATTTAGTATAAGCATTGAAACAAATCAGCAACTTTCAAAGACATTGTTCCTAATTCTTTCTTTCACCAACCACTTGAGTGGGAATTCGTCAATTTGACAACTTGAGGTTTCTTTCTTCCAAAAAGAAGATGTAATCTTCGTTGTAGAGGGACCTACTACAACAGTACCATGTGACATTCATGATCTACATTCTAACCTCTATATGGAGGCACTCATAGACCTTATCTTACAAGATTTCAAAATGCTATTCCATCTTTCCTCTCATGTAAAAGAAGTTTTTCAAACAAATTCTCACTCTCTTCTTTTAGGGGGCAAAAACATCGTACATGTGGACCTCACATGGCCACACATTTGTCGGGACACATTTCTTTTTTCTCCTAAGTTGAACTTATCGAGACAGAGGGAGGCTTGTAATATTCGAACTTCATCTTGGCTATGGATTTATCATAAGTGTAATGTCCCCTTCATGGGCATGATTGTTTGGTGAGGACCCTTAGCTCATTTATTATTCCCATATGATAATTGGGCTTATAATAAGGGGATAATTAATTATTTTTATAAAATCGAACACTTTATGTTTAAATGACTTATTTCAAGGCCCAAAAAAGAAAATTATAATTATAAAATCATTTTATGGGAAATGATGTATATATTCTCTTGAAAGTTTGGAAATGGATATAAAAAGGGGATTGCAAAGTAGAAATAGGTATTGTTTGGACATTTCTGTGATGTCCCCATCCTTGCAGTAATATTATAATAGCATCCAAATACTTATGTGGTCAAGGGGTGGCAGACCTTGAGCACATACAGCTAGTTAGAAGAAGGTCAGAAGTAAGTTGTACATAGCAAGTATATAGTTGGAGTAATAAAAAGTATCAGGAAAATTGTGAAGTCTTATAAATAAGACAATTTTCTGTTGGTAGCATTCAGGGATATAAGGATGAGACAGAATCCAAGATGAAAGATATCTCCATCATTGCAATAATTATCATACAAAATGAAGATAGTAACATGCTCATAACATCATAAGGACAAGTCCTCTTCGATACTTTTATTATACCAAATAAGGAGAGCATCTTAATTGAATAAGTTAATCAAGCTTATATGGAGAAGATACAAGTGATCAATATCATCATGATACATCAAAGTTAGCAATCATCATGACCATCAGAGAGATGGCACGAATATCATATCCAGGACATCATGAGCATCCATTAAGTATTATCGCTGTGATTTGAGAATTGCAGAGAGCCTGATCAAGAATCATATAATCATCATTATGAAATAACATTCAGCGAACTAGTCAGAAGTGGTAACCAGCAATCATACGGAAGCAAGTTCACATTGATATCCAAACATCTAATCACTTGATCGAGTAACACTATACATCCAAGAACAATCGCACATGAAGACCAACAATGACACAAGATATCTATAAGACGTGCTATCAATGATTAGAGAAGATCGGTCATGAAGCATTGAACAAAAAATGAGCAAGAATATCGACATAATGATCAGATCGAAGGAGCCAGGTATATTATGGTTAGATGCTAATAAATAGCAATTAGTCTTTGAAGACATCAAGCATGATATGATATGCAGATCGGTGATTAGTAATCAGATCACCTAAGGCATTTATATTTAAAAGAAAGTGATGACATCGATATTAATCACGGAAGACGGTGACTTGAGGTTAGCAAAATCGATTCAAGGGAGAAGATGACTAATCAGATGATTAATCATGAACACCAACAATGATAACAAATTGATAAGCAAGGGATTTGTTAGTAATCATTAAGATAAGTGCAGCGATTACACAAACATTAACTAATGCCAAACATCAATTGATAATATCGATTAGACAAGTAAAAGATTAATCGATCATCTACTCTGGAAAGGCACGGTTTTGATTAATGTTAACCATTGTTAATGACAGTGATCAGATTAGTCATAAAGAACAACAACTATAGACTAATCAATATCTTTTATGAAGAAGGACGATGGGGAAAAGATGTGTCTCATCAAAAATGAAGAGATGCAATCCCTTCGATTTGCAAGTATGTATTATGGGAATCAAACTCACTTCATGTATCATCAATTTGGAAACCTTTATCCCTTTATTGGATCTACTCGTAGAGCATCAGCCTTTTGGTATAATACAGTTGCATAATTTGAAAGTGATAATCAGAGACAGCACCATTGTTGCAAGATCAAATTGACAAAATCAGAAACAGCATCATCATTATTGTTGCAAGAACATATCTACAGATCAGAGACATTACCCCCCTCTTGTTGCACATTCATATCGATACATCAGACATCGCAGCATATTCCTTGTTGCATAATCATATTGACATATCACACATAGCAGTGGATTCATAACTGCACAGTTATATCAATATAAACATAGCACTATATAGCTTTATTGCTATCTTCAGAAGGAAGTTCATAGCACAGTTTATATTACTACATCAGGAAAAGCAGAGATCTCTAAACATCTGCAGATTGGGTATCTTACTTTGGAAAATCCCTAAAGTCGTATCAGATACAGCAGGGATCCAATATCCAATCCTTATATCATCAATTGCAGATTATACATATTACAAAATAATCTTAGTGTGTGTGTGTACCTAATCACCTGGCATATTTTTCAATTGTCATATTTGAGATAGCAGTCATATAGTTATCAATTATATACACAAACACTCATAAGTGGTATCATAGATCATCATTTTTAGAGTTAAAGAGGGACCCAAGGAAAGAAGTCTCTTGCAATTGATTTTGCAAGTTCATTGTCCCCATTTCACAAGTTATTACAAAAGGGGACATTACAATTTATAATTCTCTTGTAGAGTTGAGCTATTTGCTCAAGTTCAAATCTTAGGACAAAAAGCCTGAGTGAAATTGGTTTCGAGGAAGAAATTATTCATAGACAATTCTTGATGTGTTCGTCTAAAAATAACCTAGGATGTCCAGTTCGTCCAAACCAAAGTTTGAACTGGTCGTTGGTACTGATATGGTCAGCCTGTGGGTCCGGATAGGGTCCGCTCCACACAGGCATCATTCAAACCAGACCACAGGCCAGTCGGACCCGGGCGGATGACCCCCAAAAACAGCGAATTGACATTGAACTACTGCGAACTGGGGCCCGCGGATGGCGGCTAAGACAGTTTTTGCAAATTTAATAATTTTTTGACATCCACAGCCCTAAAAAGTGGATTTGAAAGGGGCTTATGTTGACTTCTAATTCTCATTTGTGGTGTGCAAATAGGTTATTTTGTCTTGAGCTGGAGCAAATAGGTGGTTGAGCAAGAGTTTGGTTGTGCAAGGAGTTGGAAGATTGATTTGTGGATCTTCTTCAAGTGTTTTGCCTCATTCCTACACCTTTGCAAGCTTACCATGAGTGGAAAAGGTAAGTTCTTGTTCCATTTTCTTTTGTTTTTGTTTAAGTTTTATATTTATTTTCATTTCTCTTTCATTGTCCATAAGATCTACCTACTTTTTTTTAGAATTTTTTGTTCTCTTGCTTTTATATTGAATATGTATACAATTTCTTGCCATAGGAAAAGGAACTACAATGGCATCTACCTCTTCCTTCGTAGGCAATACTGAACAAAGAGTAGAACCACAATCTGATTCTCCTTTGTGGAAGTATGTTGATATTGTAAGAGCCCATCCAAGAGGTGGTGCATTATGTTGGAAACGTTAGGGTTGTGATGTAGAAAGGAATAGTTCATATTATCAGGTGGTAAACCATTTATGTGGATTCCTGAAAGAGGAGTCACGAAATGCCCTGGAAAAGAAAAATGCACCTATACCAAATGAAACAATATTAAGATATATTGTGGAGCATGAAGCAGCAGAAGAGAGAGAAGCACGTAGACAAAATACAACAATGCCAAGTAAAGCTAAAAAAGCAAAGGGAATGCAACCCCCCTCTACAAATATTGTGATAGAAGACCACCCCTTTTATACTACCTCAGCTGACCCTGATATTGAAAGTGAAGCACCCGTTACACAAAAGAAAGGGACCATTGGAAACTGCATTTCAAAATGAGAGTAGGGAAATTGCCGACATTGATGTGGCAAGATGCTTATATGCAAATGGGCTGCCTTTTAGTGTTGTCTGCTCCCCATACTGGCAGAAGATGTTGAAAAGTGCCAATGAAGCTCCAAGACAGTATAAGGGCCCCGGTTATGAGAGTACAAACCACATTGTTGGATAAAGAGGTCAAGGCAGTTGACAATGCATTGAAGTCCATAAGGGATTCATGGATTGAGACGGGAGTATCAATTGTTTCAAATGGGTGGAAAGATGCAAGAAATCGTCCCTTGATCAATGTCATGGCGGTGTCCCCTAAAGGGGCAATGTTTTTTAAAGTCGTGGATTGTGAGGGGCAAGTAAAAGATGGGCCATTTATTGCTGATATTCTCATCTTTGCCATTGATCAAGTGGGACCTAGAAATGTTGTCCAAGTCACAATGGACAATGCAAATAATTGTAGAGCTGTTGGTTTGTTGGTTGAAGAGCGATATTAGCATATCTTTTGGACACCTTTTGCGGTTCATTCACTCAATCTTATGCTACAAAAGATTGGGAACAAAATTGGGTGGATCAAACAAGTTTATGAAGAGGCTGAGGACATCCAGATGTTCGTCACAAAACACCACATGACTCAAGGAATTTTCAGATTATTGTCACATTTGGAGCTATTGAAGGTAAGTGAACTTGAACTTGAAGGAGTATTTTAATTTTCAAAAATAAAATTAGTATTTTAGAATTTCTGATTTTCTTAATTTGATTGTGTAATGTGTAATCTTTTTTAAAGTATGTCTCTAATATTTGTATTTTTTTGCTCTAACTTATGTTATAGGTTGTTGAGAGCCATTTTGCATCAAACTTACTTGTCTTGAGACAACTTGTGCAAGTGAAAGTGGCACTTTGCAATATGGTAATCAGCAATAATTGGTCTATATGGAGGCAAAGCAACACTAAGAGGACAACCAAAATAAAGCAAAGGATATTCGATGACTCATGGTGGGAACGTGTGGAGTATTTCCTTAAGTTCACCATGCCCATTTATGAGCGTGCTTCGGTACACTGACATGGATAGGCCTTGCCTCGGAGAGGTCTATGATGGCATAGACTCAATGCTTGAGAAGATCAAGCAAATTGTAAATGAAAAAGAGCAAGATCCCCAAGAGACCTTCAAACAATTGCAAGCAATTATTGTAGAACGATGGAAAAAAATGACCACTTCTCTACATTTGTTTGCCTATGCATTTACGCCCAAATATTATAGCACCCAATATACTGATGTACCAGGGAGGCTGCCACCATATAGAGATTAAAAAGTGTTAGATGGTTACAAGGCAGCATTTGAAAGACTCTTTCCCAACGATGATATGCGAGACTTGATTACGGATGAGTTCATAGAGTTTGTGAACACAAGAGGTCTAAGTAATGATGCTATTTGTCATCGGTTTAGGAAGGATGCTCATAGTTGGTGGTACCTCCATGGCCAAAGATTCCAAACGTTGCAGCCCCTTGCAATCAAAAATATATCCCAAGTAAGCTTTATTTAAAAGAATTTAGTTTACTTTGTCTTCATAAATTGCTAGTAATTTATATTTCATAAGATTAATAATTTTATTTTAATTGTTTACTTTGTCTTGTCTTCATAGGTTGCTAGTTAATCTGCATCAAAAAGAAATTGGAGCACATATTCTTTCATTCACTCAGTAAAGCACAATAGGTTGCAATCAAAAAGAGCGGAGAAGTTGGTATATGTGCATTACAACTTGCGTCTCGTCTCACACAAGAGTAAAGAATACAAAGAAGGGGGGACGAAGAGGTGGGATACAAATCCAGAGCTTGCGGACTTGGATGCTTCCACTTCTCGGCTAGCACTTGATGAATTTAAAGATTTTGACACCAATAATGTTATTGGTGCAACTGATCCCATTGGCCTTACCTCTATTTGTGAATCAACTAATGCCAATGTAGATGAAGAAGATGAAGAAGAAGAATACCAATAAATTTTTAATCCTTTAGACTTTAGTTGAACTTGAAACAATGATACTTGAACTTGATGTTATGATTTATCACTTGACATTTTAATGTTTTGAATCTTTGATGTTGAACTTAAAGTATACGATGCTATGATGGTATGATCATGATTCATGATGCTATGATTACAAGTTTATGGTGTTTTTGTTGTTTAAATGCTTTTATGATACTATGTGACATTCTAATCTTAACTCATGCTTCTTGGCTGCATAAATATGTATACATATATATAATTTTTACATGTTTTTGTACTAACGAACCCAAACCCCTTTTCAAAATTTTGCCGTACCAGCGAACCGGTTCCTCGAACCCAAACTCGAATTGGCAACTTAGAAAATAAAAAATGCACAAATGCAATCAAAGACTTGAAACAATAATCGATTGATATTCAGTTTTTACATAACAAATGAAAGCTCCTTAAATAGGGATTACAAGCAAAGTTTCTAAAACAAGAATGAAAGACAGAAAATAAACGTTCTAAATAAAAATTAACTACAAAAAGAAAAAATCTTAATTGAATGGCCATTATAGAAACATTGTATAATTACTTCAACACACTTCCTTAATGGCCATTCTATTAACTTATAGAAGAATTGACATAATCTTCTGAGCATTTGGTTACAATCCCTCCTCTTCAGAACGTTCTACAACATGAGCCTACTTTTGAGACCCACCCTAGTTGAACTTCTGAACAGCCAACCTCCTTCTGCAAAACTTTTGGACGTGACCAAGTACATGAACAAACTAAGTGCCTTCCAACCTAATGTTGGGGAACCAAGCCATCCCTCCCATCATCCAACGACCAAGATGAGCTTATCAAAAACTTCTATTTTTGTTGAGAAACAATCAACAAAAAAGCTCTGAAACCCATGATTTTGCCAAAAATCGTCAAAAAAAACTGTTGCAAAACAACACCATGATTTTGTGGAAAAATCATCAAACCCTTGATGCAATACTGAGATCACACACGAATTTGTCAAAAAATCGTCAAAAATCGAGTACATTTGCAGCAACACTATTCGCCCTAAAAAGCCTACGTGCAACCCAAAACACACTGCAAAAACCACGATTTTATAAAAAAACATCAAAACATTTTGTCAAATAGGGTAAGGCACGATTTTGTGAAAAAATCAACAAAAACCTTTGTTTTGAGGAAAAACAGTAAAAACCCACAATTATACAAAAAAATAGTCAAAAAACCAGTAAACCCGCAACAAAGAAAACAACGATTTTTGAGAAAAAATCGAGCGAAACCCTTTCACATCAAAAAAATATTAAAAAACCCTCCACTGGTCACGAAAACCATTGTCGTCCAGTACTGCAACATTGCAAAAACCCATCGCATGAACAAAATACCTTCCTTCGCACTCGAAACAAGACCCACGATTTTAATGAAAAAATCACAAAAAAGCATTGCAAATCTAAAAAGAAAGGTGCAGAAGCCATGATTTTTGTTCTAAAAAAATTGCCCAAAAACAATAAAAAAATCATGAAAAAACCTATGACAATTTTTGGGAAAAAACCATGGAAAAACCCGACACAATTATTTTGGAAAATCTTGCAAAACCCAAGAAAAAATCACGAACCAAAAGCTTCAATTCTCAAAAAAACCTTTCACAATTTGCAGCTCACTCTATCAAATGAGAACTCAAACCCCTTGATCTGCTCTGAAAACTTCAATTTTATTAAAAAATCAATAAAAACTTGAAACAAAAATTTAAAGAAATTTCTAGGTAAACCTCACTATTTTTTAAAAAACTTCTGCAAATAAATTCCAAGTAATGAAACAACGAATTTTAAAAATTTGTCAAAGAACTAACCTATGGGCTTTGATACCATCAAATGATAATCGATTGATATTCAATGTTTACAAAGGACACAAAAGCTACTTAAATCGAGATTACAAGCAAAGTTTCCAAAACAGAAATGAAATATAGAAAAGAAAGATTCTAAATAAAAACTAAGAAAAGGAAAGATCTTAACTGAATGTCCTTTATAGAAACATTACATAATTACTCTAACAAGACTTGAGGAAATTGATAAGAAAAAGATACATAGTGAGAGTCTACTCAAATTGCCTACAATCTCAGGAGCCAAATAGATTAAATTGGTGACATTAATTTTCTAAAATGCAGAGTTTATTTGTTGGTCAAAATTATTAAGCAATGGGTGTGTTTGTCGTAGACCTGTTGTGACGTTTTCACACCTCGCCCATTTCCAATAGGACCCCTTGCCTTTTTGTCTCCTTGCCCACTTTCGTTTTCGCTGTGTCTTAGTGGCTCTTAGTTTAGTCTCTTAAGTTCCTCATGTTCCGAGTGGTATCTTGTGGCTAAGTCCCCTGCAGTGTTGTTCCTCGGCCCGCAAGATTACAATTTAGGAAAGGTTTCTTGATTTTAAGTTGAGGTTGAATTCCTTTAAAGAGAATCATGTCTTTATGATCAACAATTTGAATGAGAATCGCAAATTATGATGAAGACACACAACTTCATGGAGATTCCTCTTGCACACCTGGCGCATTTAGTCCATGTGAAGGGAGAATTTTTTGCAGAATGGAAATTCACAAGGACCTCTTCTGCACCCAAAATTGCCAAATCATTGAAAAGCAAAATGCATTAATAAATACAATTTACGCGCATACCGCGGTTACCAAAAAGTAAAGGATTGTTTGAAAGAAGAGTCTACAGAAGGAAATAAAAGGAATCTAAGCACCGTTGCACATACATATCTGGTAGGGAACATTGCAAGTGAAATGTCCATCATCGAGCCCAGGAAGCGTCAACGTAGTTGGTGAAAGATGCGCTCAAAATCACGATAGTCTCCATTGCATGCGAACGTTGTAAAGAACTTTGTGAGAACAGAGCACCAGTAGTACCATCTTTGTCGGCAAAGCTCTGTAGGAAGCGTTCACCATACCCGCCCTGAGTGCTCAGAATATAATACACGAGCCATATGTGATCTTTCACATGTCTCCAGACTCATCCACGACAATTCTCATAGTATGAAAGAAGTTATGCGAGAAAACAATCCAAATAATCGAGAAACAGTATTGAGAAAAGACCACCCAAAGAAACTACAAGATACAGAGCACGCAGCTGTCAAGATCGAGCAGTTGCAAGAAAAGTAAAGTCTATGGTAAGTAACATGCTTTGCGAGAAGAAAGAAGTTCTTTAGCAACCTACGACTCCTCCACAAATCTGCGCTCCAAGCACATTGTCACCCAAATAAAGGAAACAGTAAAAGAATGCACTCGGCTCAGTTTCAGATTAATAAGGAAAACATACACCGTAGAGATACTCGGAAATCCCAACACTATTCAATGAAAAGAGCCCACAGTAGAACTACAGCATTAAGGAAAGTTTTAGTTGAAATCACGATATTCTCTTCATCGTCTCATAATGCAGTTGCTTCAGCAAAGGAAGGGGTCCCGCCTAAGTGAAGTTTAGAAGAAATTAAACTGAGTAAGATATAGTAAGACATATAGAATCCCATGCTCGACATTTTCTCGAGGTTGAGGGAGATATCGCAGGTGAATGGTATCCCGTGAATCTTCAAAGTGCCCAAAGCTCAGTTCACGCACCTGCTAGCTTTCGAAGCCAACAATGGCAGAATCACGATGAAAAGGCCAGTCACCCATTCTAAAGAAATGAACCCTGATGCCTGCATTGCCAAAGCAGAGTGTGGAGAAATAGTTCACCGCGGGTGCCGAGACACACCCATCGCGCATGCAGTACCTTGGAAGACGATGGATTCATAGTGCCAATGTATTCGCTCGTAATAGTGGAGGAAAGTTTAAAACAAAGAAAAATCAGTGAAGAGGCCCGTGGATTGCGGAGCGCAATTCAACGAACTCCAAGGATGGTCAACTCCAAGCAAAATCCTTCATGGGACCGAAATGCCGCCCGAGAAGTCAAGAGCGCAGTTTCATGGATGTGAAGGAAATCCTTGACAAGAGAAACAATCCTCCACCAATGCAAAATTCTGCCCGCAAAATCAGGAGGGCGGTTTCTTGGAAGTCAAGGAATTTCCAAAATGAAACAAAATCCTTCACAATCCCCAAAATGCCATCCGAGAATGCTGGGGCGCATTTCAACGGAGGCCAAGGATGGTCAACCCAATAGAAAATCCTTACTACTCACAAATCTCGCTCAACAATGAAAAAATGTAAAAGATGGCGCATTCTGTAGAAAGTCAGAAATTCGGTGAAGTGAAGAAAAATCTTCCACAAGATGTAAGTTGCGCCCAAACTGGAGAAATACTGGAAGTCTCAAAATCCTTCATAATTATGGAAATTTAAAATTTTGGAATTCCGAAGAATTTAAAAAATTTTGAAAATCTTGAAAATTCCTCGAAATCGGAAATTTTCGAAAAGCTTAAAAATGAAACCTTGGAAATTTTATTTGAAAAGTTAAAAATCCAAAATTTTAGAGAAATTTGGAAAACGTGGTAAAAATTGAAAAAATCCAAAATTTTGGAAAAATGGATAACTTCAAAAAAAAGGAAGTCTTGGAGAATTCCGAAATTTTGCAAAAGCTAGAAATTAGAAACAAAAGGAGTTTTTTTTGTTTAAATTTAAATATTAATTAAATATTAAATTCTTATTTAATATTTAATTAAAAAACCTCAAAAAATCAAAAAAGCAATAAAGAGAAGTTATTAATTAAATATTGATTTTTATTTATATTTAATTATTAATCAAAAAAAGTGACAAGTTAATTATAAAATTTGGAAGCGTAAAGTGGAATTAAATCGTTTTTTTGAATTAATATCAAAAGATTAAATATTGAAATTTATTTCTTCAATATTTAAAATCAGAAAAACAAAAGGATGGATAAAATGGAAACTTCATCATGAAGTAAAGCGCTCAGATTGGAATTTTTTTTTTAAAACGGAGAAAAGCATAGACAAGTGGCGCTTATGGGAAAGAATCTTTGCCTAATTTAGCAGTTTCCTAAAATTAGCTCCTGGCTTTTAAAGCAGCTTTCCAGGGTTTTAATCTATATATCAAGACTCTCATTTTGTCATCACACAAAGCTTGAGAAAACAGGTTGATGAGAGATTTTGAGGAATCAAGAGGATTCGAGTGAAGTTTTCCTCAAAAGTTGAGCAAGATTCTTGAGGAGAGAAAATGTCCAAATAGGAGGAAATTCATTATTTTCGAAAGACGTGAAGAATTCAAGATCAAAAGTTTCAGAGGAATTTTCCGAGTAAGTTGGTGGAGAAAAATGATTTCGTGAAGAAGATAGAGATTTGACCTCTGAAAGAAAAGATGAAGAATTTGTCAGATTTTCAGAACTTCCTCCATAAGAATTTGGTCTTCTTTTTCTTTCTCCTGCACGATTCTTATGTTTGTTTTGATTTTTGTTTTGCAGGAATGGCAGAGCCAAGAGGAACGAGCATGACAAGGAAGCAGTTAATAAAGAATGAACAAAGGAGTTTTTTCCTAGAATCCAAAATTGTTTCGAAGTGGGCAGAGATTGGAGACACTAGCATTAGAGGCCTGGACATGACAGAGTTTCACAGAAGGATGTTCGGGTATAAAGATCATCAACTGACCAATTTGGCCACCCGAATTGTGAACAGTGGAATTGTGGCTGCAGCTGGCTTTTCTCCAGCTTTTCTGCATTCTGAGCTGATCCTAGAATGCCCCAGACACTTCAATTCAGGAGATAGAACAATCAAAGATTCCGATGAAAACATCATTGTAGACATTTCTCCACCCGCAATCGCTGAGGCGTTTGGAATCCCTTCTACCAGGAAATTAGTGTTGAAGACGAAGGAGCAGGCGCATAGAGGTTTTTCTGCAGGAATTCAATATTGTGAAAATGTCATAAATGACAAGTGTTTGAGAAAGAATAGATACCACCATTCAAAATTGCCGAAGGAATTGGTTTGTTTGGATTTCCACAGGGAATACAGCGACTTCATCATGATGCTGAGTAGAATCTTTGGCATGTCGCACTCCTATCTGTTTGAGTCATGGATGTGGTACTTTGTCGAGCAAGTGGTTGAGGAGCACAATCACATGGACTGGGCTGGAATGATCAGTGACAACCTCAGTGAACAGATGGCGAACCTGGAGAAGTCACAAAAGTTTTATATGAGTTCCTATGTCATATACATGTTGGCACGGAATACGAGATATGAGGGATTGCGATGTAAGGGTGCAATCAGACGTGGCACTTCACGGCTGAAAGTTCACGAGTGTTACCCTCAGTTGCATTTGCAGGCCATAGATGATTATGTTCGGGTCAATGATGCCTTCGCAATGCGAATCGTGAGGAATTTGCAGAAGAAGTTACACATGAGATTGTCTGAAGGAGCAATGAAGCTAGTGGAGGAATACGGAGCCTGGTTTATTCAGTTTCCCACCTTCTCCTACATCAAAGTGCAAGGATTTTCGGCACAGCCATACAAGCTGCCAAGATATCCTACTAACAAGATGGTTTTGTGGGAGCTTGCTCGGCAATTGACAGTGTACGACAAGATTCAACAAGGAAAGAAGAAGCTGGGATTGGATTTCCCAATTTCCATAGGAGAAGATAAAGCTGAAATGTGCCCGTGTCTAAAGGCGGCTGAGAGATCCCAGGATGAGTTACATTTCTTCCATCTGTCGTTCTACTTAGGAAGGCTGGAATTTGATCCTCATAACAAAATCAAGTCGATGGCAGGAGCAAGGTATCAGCATAGGACGCACCTTGAAGATTTTTGGGCCAATGCTGCAAATGAAAATGAGATTAAGAAAGGGATGCACTCCAGATTGCCCCTGAACATCATCAGAGCTTGCAAACTCTTTCGCGTACCTGATCAGATGAAGGAAGATCCAAAAGTGCTTCAGAAAGGGTATAATCCAGAAAAGGAAAGGGTTACTCATCCCTATGACTGGCAAAGAAAGGAGATTCCAGATCTTGATGTTTTGGCAAAACCAGTCCTGGACTTCACAAGGTGGACTGAGAGACAACTTGGTAGAATGAGTATACCAAAGGAGGACTGGACATACAAGTTATTAGGGCATCAACCGCTACAGGATGAAACACCAAAGCAAACATCAGGAGAAAGGATTGAAGAAGGAGAAATTTTGTTAGGGAGTGCAGAGCACAGAAAAGAAAGGAGTATTGCTCAGGAAACGCATACAAAGAGGAGGTTGGATCTCCATATTGAAAAACCACCACAGAAGAGACCAAGAGTCGAGGAGATGCCATCCTCACCTAGCCGGACTCCAAGTGTGCAAGAGATAGGCACCTTTTCCAGACAAGAAGTAGAAGCAAGTAGGAGGAGAGATGAGCAAGGAGAGCAACACGTGACGAGGTCAGTTAAGGACATATTGAGCATTGACGCCAATGAGGGGCTTGCACCAGCAAAAAGTACGGAACAGAATGTTACCACTGAGGAAAGTCTTGGTGTTTTCTTCAGAAGGATAGTAGAGGAAGAGATTCCCACGGCTGAAGATGAGATTCCCACGATAGAGACACAAGCCCCAGAGGTGATGGCAGAAAGTCCTGGAGATGAGGAAATTGATACAAGAGCGGTGTAGGAACAGAAGCAGATGGCAGTTCGGAAGGAGCAAGGAGCCGCCATTCCAGACTGGGTGAGGCAGAGGCTCCAAAGAAGTCAGGAAAGGGATGTTGACCCGGCTTTCAAATTGCAGGAAATTATGAACAGGGTCAACCAATCACATGAGAAAGGAAAGGCTAAGAGGTTTGCGAAGATTGTTAGAGATGAGTCTGGGTCCAGTACCCTTCAGCTTGCAACACCAGCCGTGAAGAAAGCAAAGGATCAAATCACTCCAGATGAATATAACGTGGCCGAGTTTGACCTAGGTCATGCCTCCCGAGAGCAAGTATTGGAAGAACTTGATGATTCTACACAGGCGGTCAAGAACAAGATAAGATTAGAAGAGAAGTATCAAAGACAGAAAGGAGAGATCAGAGTATTATGCGACTACATCAGCAGTCTACCTCATCCAGTAAGGGAAGAAGGTCCATCTTTTGTCCCTCCACCGGTTGTTCCAACTAAGGCGGTAGAGAGTATAGATAGAATCATGAGAAATTCTCAAGGGGCGAAGGCTTGGATCGAAGGCATCCAAAATGAAGCCCACAAGCATGTTGAGGACTTGGTGCGAGTCTACAACAGGGTATTGGCCATCCTTTCCCGGATTCAATGCATGGAGGAATCGTGGGAGGATGAGCATATCTATCAGGATGAGATGATCGCAGAATTACAGGGGTTGATGGAGACGCCCAAACAGGTGCTAGTTGACCATGGGATCGTTAAGGAAGCAGAAGCATATGATTTCACCCGATGGTATGGAGCAGTGCTCATGGCCAAGGAAATGTTTGGGTATTTCATTGAGGAATCTTCTCGATAGAAGGGAATAGCTGAGAACATCAAGCAAGAAATCTCGAACACTGTCGCATCAATTGTATCAAAAAGGTTGTATGAAAAGGAGATAACTGTAGACAACCTGAAGAGTAAATTGGAGGAATTCTTCCGTTTGAACTTCTTCACCAGGGATGATTTCGAGAAATTTCCCACCTTCTTGAATGATATGCACACTGCTCAGGATTTGTTGCCGGAATGGGAAGATAGCTTGAAGAAGGCTGAACGAGCTATGGTAGCTTTGGAATTCAAGCAGGAATCAGCACCGAGCGTTAGTATAGATGAGTTAGAAACAGTATTGGGAAGATTCCAGGGATTCAGGCAGAGCGGTGAAAGGTAGATTTCATGGTGGAGATGCACTTAATGCATAGTGAGCATGCTTAGTGGTCATTTATTGCACCCCACTTTCTTTCTGAGCATGCATGCATAATGGGTATTTATTGCCCACTATGATAGTGGATTCCTTTTGCATTAATGTAGATTCCTTCTTCTTTGCCCTAACCTTAATTAGGGCTGAGGTGGCACAATCTAGGCCATCGTTTAATGTTTGATCCGGGACACTCATTGTATTCGAGGACCTATATAAAGGCCTCACTTCTCATTTGTAAGGAGCGAATTTTGAGATTGTTGCTGAAGAGCTACTGAGACAATAACGTTTTCATTGTTGGTTTCATGGTGAATTCTTGATGTGTTTTAGTGCTTGCTTGGTTTCATAATTCCCTCATTTAGTTTAGATTAGTTGGATAAAGTTAGATGAAGTGTTGTGATTGCAATGATAAATATGATGGTGTTTTGATGAATTTCTTTGGTTCATACTTTTGACATTTGACTGATTGTAAATCGTTGTGCAAAGTTAGCTTGAACCTCATTCATGCATATGCTTAACTTTTGTCATTCGCGTACATTGTTCTTCATGATGGTGTTTGTGGTGGTATGAAAATCCTCTGCATAAACCTTAAAGATTGCACCGGTTCTCGTGTAGTTGTAGTATAACTTGGCAAAGCGGAACCTGGTTATTTGGAGTTTGTCCACCAAAGTATTGACTATTGCTATCATTGCCCTTAGGAGTAGATTAAAACTTCTGAACCCTACTTCCTTTTGCTGTCCGCATATTCTGAAAATTCCAAAAAGTGTTTCATTACAAATCTTTCAAGACTGAAAAACATAAGGCCCCTTGTGACATTCAGCAAATCACATTTCCCACCGAGCTTATCCATGGTCAAGACCTGACACGAAAGGAACCTTGTAGTGACCTATATGATCTTCTCACAATCTTAGCATATACGGAACTTTGATCAAGAGACGATAAGATTCCTCGGTGTTTTGTTCTACTGTTTGGTGGGTCATAAAACGCACATCAACAGAAACTGGCGCTAGAAGGAGGGCCTCACATAAGTGTTAAAAGACTGTGCGTCATGAATCAAGATGGTACTACCACATAGGGATGTCGTACCTATCCTTTAGCCAAATCTCAAATTCGAAGAAGAGAAAGCTCAAAGAATCAAAGAAGCTATTCAAAGAGCATTAATCATTTAGTTACCAGCGCCCGTCAGAAGGAATTAAGGAGATTTCACATACTAGAGCGCATTAACTCATTTTCGCCTGAGGTACATTGAAGAATTTTAAGATCCACTCCAGGAGCAAAAGAATTACAAGAATTAAAGTTTGATCCAAAGCCTAGGCGAGGCAAGAAAGAAGCATCTACGAGCCAAAACTCACCAAGTGTAGCTGATCTCACGAGGTTATTTCTAACTCCACCTCCACAACGTCGAGTGCAAGAAACTGATCAAGTGCAACAAGGATTAAATCAAGGAACTACACAAATTCAGCAAATAATAGTTTAGATACCCGTACAAGTAGTTGCTCCAGTAGCCGTTCAAACAATGGCACAACAACAATGGCGTCCCCAAAACCCGTCGCCTCTCGCGACATTTGCCGCTTATCATAATATGCCAAAGAATCCAGAGCATTTATGTTCTAAGTTCTTTTTTAATGATGTCAACCGCACTGCTGATGAGCACATTAAGATTTTCGAATACGCTCTTCAAAATAGAAATGTTCAAGAAGAGGATGTTGCTTGTAGGCTATTTCCCTACTCACTGGGGGAGGAAACATTTAATTGGTACATCAATCTGCCTCCGAATTCAATCTCAACTTGGCAAGAACTGAAGGATGCTTTCGTCGGGAAGTTTAGACTGCCAATCACTCCAGTGGAGTTGCATAGGCAATTCATTGAGATAAGAAGGCAAGAACGTGAGTCAATTGATGCCTTCAACAATAGGTTCCAGAGGGCCTATTCAAGATTGCGTGATCCCTATCGCATGGGTGATGATGCAGCGCGACCTATTTACTATGCAGCCCTGGATTGCTTCACCTCCATGTTTGTCCAGAAGACTCATCCGCCTCCTGCTAATTTGATTCAAGCTTACGTAGAGGCTAAGAGAGTAAGTTTACAGTCACCAGCAACTACGACTGGAGCGCCAAATTTCTTTGGAAATCCTAATGCTTTGAATCAAGGAACGATGAACCATACGCCTGCTCTTAATGATGTTCCTATTCCTTTCAATCAGTTAGTGCCACATCCAGGGGCCCCTATGTCTCAAGCAATGCCAGCACAACTTGTATATCTCCAGAACACGACAACTATGACAAGGACTCAAGACGAAAGAGAAGAGATGAGGGATCTGATAGAGCAAGTAAAGAAGTTGTCCACTGAGGTCACTTACCTCAGAAATCAAAATAATCAATTGCAGAATCAACAAAGAAATTACCAGTCACATCAAGGTAACAACTGAGGATATCAAGGGAATCCTCCTGCCCACCAAGAGAATCCTCAAGGATATAATCAAGGATACCATGATAATCATTCAGGATATCGAAACAATAATGAAAATTATCAAGATAACAATTCTGGGTATCGTAATAACAACCAAGGACACCAGAGAAGATCATGGAACACAAATCCAAATAATGGCGGAGTACCCTCATCATTAGACAATCCACCATCTGCTGAAGGCCGACCGACAGATAAAGTTTTCCTAGCCAAAGCAGCGCTGTTCGGATGGTGTCAATTGCATGAGACAAATAACCATTCCGAGTTACAATGCCAAGAATTTTAGAGGGCTGCCAACATTTTCAAAGGAGAAGTAAGAAACACTACTGCACCTGAAAATCCTCCACCTACGGGGTATGAATTGGTCCCTTCGCCAAGGTACGACCAAGTGCTGGTCTTTGATGATTTCACATTTCCTCCGCCTGATATGCAAAGATTACATGCCAGTACAGGATAATCAGAGATTCCCACCGGCATCAGGCAATGGTCCTGTGGAGGCGCCCATGTATCAAGTTCCACCAGGAAATCAGCCTCCACATGCATCCCCAAATGAACCATTGCATAGGGATGGATTTTCCTTCCCTCCGTTATACAACAGCGTCCTGGTGGAGGGAGTAAGTGAAGTTCAGGCATTTCAACAAACTTCTGGAAATGCGGCTCTTAAAACATATCAAAGGAATTCCATAAATCATGAACCTATGACAACATCAACTCCTCCGAACAATTTTTCCACACCTCCGCATCCCGGTGCGAGCAATGTATCGAGTCCTCTAAGAGACTCACCAGAGTATCGACCATCGGCTAGTTCACAAGGTGAAAGAAGGCAACTGATAGCAACAAATGCTCCACAAAGTGAAAGAGGGCAACTTACTTCACAATCTACTGCTCATCCTGGAGAAACAAGACAGAAAGAAAATCCTCCCAGGGAGGAATTCAAGAGGTTGAGCTCTTTCGTGCTAGAAGAATTCAAGAAGATCAAAGTTAGTTTGCCATTATATGAATTGATGAAAATCCCAGAAGTTAGAGAAACCTTATTGGGAAGTCTGAATGATGTCGCCCCTAGGAACGTTTCCCAAGGTGTGTCACATCCACTTAGGACCAACCCCAATAACCCTCAGTCTAGTTTTGCACAGAATACCAATGTTGTTGAAGATGTACAACCAAATGCATCTAATGTACACCAAACTCCTCTGAGCTTCATTGGAATGGTACAGAATTTTCCTGATGACCGAAGGGTCATGTCAAATGGAGTCATATCACAAAGTGACCCTGCAGCTAAGGGAAAAGAGGTAAATGGAAATACAGATGCTCAAAAAGAACAAAGGACGAATCATAACAGAGATGATACTTCGCACAGTACAAAGAATGAAGAATTTAATCCACGAGAACAAAAGCCTGTAATTTTCTATCAAGGAAAAGAAGAGCCTGCCCCGTTCCTTGTGTCAGTTCGAATATTTGGGAAAGTGTTACATAATTGCTTGATAGATTATGGTGCCTCTAGTAATGTAATGCCCCTGGAAATATGTAGAAAATTGGGATTGATCCCACTGCAGACAGACAAGAAAGTGACATGGCTAGATAAAACCGAAGTCCCGGTTGTGGGAGAATTGAATAACATTCATATGCAACTTGCTTCAGATCCACGAATCCAAAGTTGCATCGATATATCTGTCGTGGACATTCCAGAAGGATATGGTATGCTTTTAAGCAGAGATTGGGCAAGGAAATTGAATGGATACATAGCTACTGACTTTTCTCATATGTGGCTACGATGAAGAGGAATCCCAAATCAGATCAGGATAGAAAGTACACCTAGGCTCCGACTGCTAATAACCGAATACGGTGGAGACAATGAGGTTTTATTCATGGAAACAACTTTGGGATCATATGTGCCCAAAACTG
>MU225090.1:829223-839876 GCA_018584345.1 Thuja plicata
TTTAAGGACAAACACCATTCCTAAAGGAATGATAGAGTTGGAAAGAATCTTTGATTCTGACAGACTGAGTGCCCTCAAGTACCAGACATCCGATGGAGGTGAATGCGAAAAGGTAAATGTAGGAACAGAGGAAGATGTCAAGAATATTTTTATCAGGAAAGTTTGTACTCCGGAGGAGAAAGAAAGCATCTTGAATTTGATAAAGGAAATTCCCGATGTAATTGCATGGGGATATGAAGATTTGAAGACATATGATACATCCCTCATCACACATACAATCCCGCTCAATCCAGGTAGTAAGCCTTTCCGACAGAGACAGAAGCCGATAAATCCGATGTTGGAACCATTGATCCAGCAAGAGGTCAGGAAGCTACTTTCGGCAAGGATTATCTTTCCAATTAGGCACTCAACGTGGGTCACCAACCTAGTTCCTGTTAGAAAGAAAAATGGAGAAATAAGATTAAGCGTGGATTTCTGAAATCTTAATAGAGCTTCAGAGAAAGACAATTATCCAGTGCCATCCTTAGATGAAGTAATACAAGTTGTGAATGGGTCTCAGATGATGTCATTTTTAGATGGCTATTCTGGATATAACCAAGTAATAGTGGAGGAAGAAGATAGATTGAAAACTGCATTTACAACAAAATGGGGCACATTTTCTTACAAAAGAATGCCTTTCGGTTTGATCAATGTTGGAGCCACCTTCCAGAGGGCCATGGACTACGCCTTCAAAGATTTGGTTGGGAAGTGCATCATTATATACATGGATGAGCTCACTGTGTTTTCCAAGCGCAGAGAAGACCACATAAATGATTTGCGAAGAATTTTCCAGAGATGTAGAAGATATGGGATATCATTAAATCCAAAGAAATGCATATTCGTAGTCACCGAAGGAAAACTATTGGGTCATGTGATCTCTGAATGCGGAATCTCAATTGACCCTGAATGCATTGAAGACATCTCCAAGATTGGCCTACCAGCTAGCCAGAAAGAATTGAAGTCATTCTTTGGAAAAATCAACTTTGTCAGGAAGTTCATCACCGGATTCGCTGAGATAGTCAAACCACTGAATGTTATGTTGAAAAAGGGTGCAAAAATAGATTGGACACCAACATCAAAGAGAGCATTCGAAGAAATCAAACAAGCTATTGTGGATTCTCCTATCTTGATAAGTCCAGATTACACCAAACCATTCTACATATATTCCTTTGCTTCAGAACACACGTGCAGCTATCCTCACTCAAAGATCAGAAGAGAAAGACGAGCATCCTATTGCATTCATGAGTTCCCCACTGAAGGATGCAGAATTAAGGTACCCAAACATTGAAAAGTAAGCCTATGATTTGGTGAAGGCGATAAAGAAATTCAGACATTACATTTTGAGAAGCAAGGTGTACGCAATAGTCCCTAATGCCGCAGTAAAAACCTTGTTAATACAAAATGAGTTAGGCGAAAGAAGAGGAAAATGGATGGCCATCATTCAAGAGTACGACATGGAAATACAACCAATGAAACTAGTGCGTGGGCAAGCTCAGACACAAACAATTGTCGCGACTGGACCCGGATTAGTACAAGTGTATGTGTTGGAAGAAGTGTCCCCGGATGAATGGTACGACGACATTGTCTACTACTTGTTGAATCATAAGTCCCCTTCACACCTAAATCTGGTGCAAAAGAGAGCATTGAGAATGAAAAGTCAACATTTTATGCTTCAGGGAGCTGTCCTATATAGAAAGAATCATGATGGAATCTATCTAAGATGTGCCAATAAGGAAGAGGCAGGACAAATTATTGAGCACTTTCACAGTAAACATGGAACAAGTCATGGAAGCAGTCAGGCTATGGCCCATCAAATTTCAAGGGCAAGATATTACTGGCCTACATTATTCAAGGATGCACATGAACATGTAAAGACCTATCACACGTGTCAAGTAGCTACCGTGCGTAAAAAGAATCCTGCCATGCCATTGCAGCCTGTTATTGAAGTGAAACCTTTTGCTAAATGGGGGCTAGATTTTATTGGTCCGATTAATCCTCCTTCTTCAGGACAACACAGATACATCCTAACCGCTACGAATTATTGCACACGGTGGTCAGAGGCCCAAGTTCTTAAACAGTGCACAACTAATGTAGTCATCAAGTTCCTTGAAGAGAACATCATTACTAGGTTTGGATGTCCACACGCCTTAGTGTGCGACAATGGTTCCGGGTTTACATCTTTGAAGTTTTCTAATTGGGCATTTGACTATGGGATAACATTAAAGTTTTCATCAAACTACTATCCACAAGGAAACAGATTGGCCGAATCAACAAATAAGAATTTGCTCAGCGTCATCAAAAAGTTACTAGACAAGAATCCAAAGGATTGGCACACACAATTAAGATTCGCCCTTTGGGCAGACAGAATCAGAATCAAAAGTTCCATATGGACATCTCCCCATCAGTTGGTTTACGGACAAGATCTAGTCTTCCCAATTCAATTAAGGATTCCGACACTACAATTTATGCAAGAGTACATGAAAGGAGAAGATAGAGTGCAGAAACATCTGACTCAATTACTGCATTTAGAAGAGAGAAGAGATCAAGCACTGGAAAAACTTGCAAAACATCAAGGAGTAGTCAAAAGATGGTTCGACAGAATGGCTAAGGTGAAAGAGTTTCGGATTTCAGATTTGGTTCTCCGCTGGGATAAGGCCCACGAGAAGAGAGGTGATCACGATAAGTTTGACAATTTATGGAAAGGCCGTAATCAAATTTCTGAAATATTGGGAGATAATGCATTTAAGCTGAAGACTCTGACAGGAGAGGAAGTCTCGTTGCCCATCAATGGACAATTCCTCAAGCATTATTTCCAACCCTAGGTTTCCTTCCAGAAGCCTTGTGCATAGCTAGTCTAGATTTTCCTTGTGTTCTTCGTTTTGGTTTCCTTGTTTTTCTGCTTTCTTGTTTGGTCTGCTTTTGTAGTTTAGAGGGGTTTTTGGTTTGGTTCCCCTGTCCTTTCTTTCCTTCCCTCTGTGGAATTTTGGCTTTGTCGTAGTTTAGGTTGCTTTGCTTTGTTAGTTTGGATTTTTTTCCCCTGAGTTTGTTTGCTCAGGCGGTTTTGGTTTTCTTTCCCATGTTTTGGGTTTTGGTTTTGTCGGGCAGCCTGAAGGTTTGGGCGTTCTCATCTGCGAGAAAGCATTATGTGTTTCCTAACTTCATTTGAAGGTCTCGTTCAGTCTTGTTTATTGTGTTTCCTAGATAACGGTTTATGAAGATCCTTCGAAGCTGAGGTTGTCTGTTTTATGTTTATCATGGTGTTGGAACACGAACTTAACTCCGAAGGTTAATCATATAATGTGTCTCGACATTTAGACTCTAAGATTGTTATATATTTCACACCTAATCAATTGCTCTGAGTCATGGAAGATTCTTTGGGAGAGGTCATGACTTGTGAAATTTTAAAATCTTGCTTTAGCGCCACTGTAATTCCCTAACCCATAGTGAGCTTCACTGCTCACGAGCCAAGAAAAAGAAAAGAAATGCCATATCAGATGAAAGAGAGAAAAGAGAAAAAGAAATAAAATTAATTAAGATAAAGATCAAATGATTGGCTTTGGGGATATGTGGACATCTCTACAGGTGTTTGAAAGAATCATTCGCCGAAAGTAGAGCAATCTCTGTGGGATTATGGCGACAACCTCGTCGGGGCTATGCACGCCAGACTGGCAGCGAGGCAATGTCCAGGATGCTTTTGGAGTCAAGAGGAATGTATAACTTGTCGTGATTGATCTTAGGGATTCTAAGTGGTCTTGTTGAGCGGGAATTAATGCATTTGCACACACATGGGCAATTGAACACTGAGGGTGTTTTGATCCAATATATGATTCTCCTCCCCTTTTGAGTTCATTTTCTTTCTTCATGATGATGTAATATTGATTAACCAAAGATTCTGAGTTCAGATTAAATTTTTATCCTTGAAATGTTTTCAACATTACATTTCACCCGTGAGGTCGCCAGATGTTGTGACGTTTTCACACCTCGCCCATTTCCAATAGGACCCCTTGCCTTTTTGTCTACTTGCCCCCTTTTCTTTTCGCTGTGTCTTAGTGGCTCTTAGTTTAGTCTCTTAAGTTCCTCATGTTCCGAGTGGTATCTTGTGGCTAAGTCCACTACAGTGTTGTTCCTCGGCCCGCAAGATTCCAATTTTGGAAAGGTTTCTTGATTTTAAGTTTTGAGGTTGAATTCCTTTAAAGAGAATCGTGTCTTTATGATCAACAATTTGAATGAGAATCGCAAATTATGATGAAGACACACAACTTCATGGAGATTCCTCTTGCACACCTGGCGCATTTAGTCCATGTGAAGGGAGAATTTTTTGCAGAATGGAAATTCACAAGGACCTCTTCTGCACCCAAAATTGCCAAATCATTGAAAAGCAAAATGCATTAATAAATACAATTTATGTGCATACCGCGGTTACAAAAAAGTAAAGGATTGTTTGAAAGAAGAGTCTACAGAAGGAAATAAAAGGAATCTCAGCACCGTTGCACATACATATCTGGCAGGGAACATTCGAAATGAAATGTCCATCATCGAGCCCAGGAAGCGTCAACGTAGTTGGAGAAAGATGCGCTGAAAATCACGATGGTCTCCATTGCATGCAAACGTTGTAAAGAACTTTGTGAGAACAGAGCACCAATAGTACCATCTTTGTCAGCAAATCTCTGTAGGAAGCGTTCACCATACCCGCCCTGGGTGCTCAGAATATAATACACGGGCCATATGTGATATTTCACATGTCTCTAGACTCATCCACGACAATTCTCATAGTATGAAAGAAGTTATGCAAGAAAACAATCCAAATAATCGAGAAGCAGTTTTGAGAAAAGATCACCCAAAGAAACTACCAGATACAGAGCTCGCAGCTGTCAAGATCGAGCAGTTGCAATAAAAGTAAAGTCTGCGGTAAGTAACATGCTTTGCGAGAAGAAAGAAGTTCTTTAGCAACCCACGACTCCTCCACAAATCTGCGCTCCAAGCACATTGTCACCCAAATCAAGGAAACAGTAAAAGAATGCACTCGGCTCAGTTTCAAATTAGTAAGGAAAACATACACCGTAGAGATACTCGGAAATCCCAACACTATTCAATAAAAAGAGCCCACGGTAGAACTCCAGCACTAAGGAAAGTTTTAGTTGAAATCACGATATTCTCTTCATTGTCTCAGAACACAGTTGCTTCACCAGAAGAAGGGGTCCCGCCTAAGTGAAGTTTAGAAGAAATTAAACTGAGTAAGATATAGTAAGACATATACAATCCCATGCTCGACATTTTCTCGAGGTTGAGGGAGATATCGCAGGTGAATGGTCTCCCGTGAATCTTCAAAGTGCCCAAAGCTCGGTTCACGCGCCTGCTAGCTTTAGAAGCCAGCAATGGATGAATCACGATGAAAAGGCCAGTCACCCATTCTAAAGAAATGAAGCCCGATACCTGCATTGCCAAAGCGGAGTGTGGAGAAATAGTTCACCGCAAGTGGCAAGACACCCATCGCGCATGCAGTTCCCTGGAAGACGATGGATTCATAATGCAAATGTATTTGCTCGTAATAGTGGAGGAAAGTTTAAAACAACGAAAAATCAATGAAGAGGCCCGTGGATTGCGGAGCGCAATTCAACGGACTCCAAGGATGGTCAACTCCAAGCAAAATCCTTCATGGGACCAAAATGCTGCCCGAGAAGTCAGGAGCGCAGTTTCATGGATGTGAAGGAAATCCTTGACAAGAGAAACAATCCTCCACCAATGCAAAATTTTGCCCGCAAAATCACGAGCGCAGTTTCTTGGAAGTCAAGGAATTTCCAAAATGAAACAAAACCCTTCACAATCCCCAAAATGCCATCCTAGAATGCTAGAGCGCATTTCAACAGAGGCCAAGGATGGTCAACCCAATAGAAAATCCTTACTAAAAAATCTCGCTCAACAATGAAAAAATGTGAAAGATGGCGCATTCTTTAGAAAGTCAGAAATTCGGGGAAGTGAAGAAAAATCTTCCACAAGATGTAAGTTGCGCCCAAACTGGAGAAATATTGGAAGTCTCAAAATCCTTCTTAATTATGGAAATTTAAAATTTCCGAATTCCGGAGAATTTAAAAAATCTTGAAAATTCATCGAAATTGGAAATTTTCGCAAAGTTTTAAAATGAAACCTTGGAAATTTTATCTGAAAAGTTAAAAATCCAAAATTTTAGAGAAATTTGGAAAACGTGGTAAAAATTGAAATAATCCAAAATTTTGGAAAAATGTATAACTTCGAAAATGTAAGTCTTAGAGAATTTTGAAATTTCGAAAAAGCTGGAAATTAGAAACAAAAGGAGTTTTTTTAATTTAAATTTAAATATTAATTAAATATTAAATTCTTATTTAATATTTAATTAAAAAACCTCAAAAAATCAAAAAAGCAATAAAGAGAAGTTATTAATTAAATATTGATTTTTATTTTTATTTAATTATTAATCAAAAAAAGTGACAAGTTAATTATAAAATTTGGAAGAGTAAAGTGGAATTAAATCGCTTTTTTGAATTAATATCAAAAGATTAAATATTGAAATTTATTTCTTCAATATTTAAAATCAAAAAAACAAAAGGATGGATAAAATGGAAACTTCATCATGAAGTAAAGCGCTCAGATTGGAAGTTTTTTTTAAAAAACGGAGAAAAGCAGAGACAAGTGGCGCTTATGAGAAAGAATCTTTGCCTAATTTAGCAGTTCCCTAAAATTAGCTACTGGCTTTTAAAGCAGCTTTTCAGGGTTTTAATCTATATATGAAAACTCATTTTGTCATCACACAAAGTTTGAGAAAACAAGTTGATGAGAGATTTTGAGGAATCAAAAGGATTCGAGTGAAGTTTTCCTCGAAAGTTGAGCAAGATTCTTGAGGAGAGAAAATTTCCAAACAGGAGGAAATTCATTATTTTCGAAAGACGTGAAGAATTCAAGATCAAAAGTTTCAGAGGAATTTTCCCAGTAGGTTGGTGGAGAAACATGATTTCGTGAAGAAGAGAGAGATTTGACCTCTGAAAGAAAAGATGAAGAATTTGTCAGATTTTCAGAATTTCCTCCATAAGAATTTGGTCTTCTTTTTCTTTCTCCTGCACAATTCTTATGTTTGTTTTGATTTTTGTTTTGCAGGAATGCCAGAGCCAAGAGGAACGAGGACGCAGTTAATAAAGAATTCACAAAGGAGTTTTTTCCTAGAATCCAACATTGTTTCGAAGTGGGCAGAGATTGGAGACACTAGCATTGGAGGCCTAGACATGACAGAGTTTCACAGAAGGATGTTTGGGTATAAAGATCATCAACTGACCAATTTGGCCACCCGAATTGTAAACAGTGGAATTGTGGCTGCAGCTGGCTTTCCTCCGGCTTTTCTGCATTCTAAGCTGACCGTTGAATAAGCCAGGCACTTCAATTGAGGACATAGAACAATCAAAGATTCCGATGAAAACATCATTGCAAACCTTTCTCCACCTGCAATCGCTGAGGCTTTTGGAATCCCTTCTACCAGGAAATTAGTGTTGAAGACGAAGGAGCAGGCGCAGAGAGTTTTTCTACACGAATTCAATATTGTGAAAATGTCATAAATGTCAAGTGGTTGAGAAAGAATAGATCCCACCATTCAAAATTGCCGAAGGAATCCGTTTGGTTGGATTTCCACAAGGAATACGACTTGATCATGATGCTGAGTAGAATCTTTGACATGCCGCACTCCTATCTGTTCGAGTCATGGATGTGGTACTTTGTAGAGCAAGTGGTTGAGGAGCACAATCACATGGACTAGGCTGGAATGATCAGTGACAACCTCAGTGAACAACTAGCGAACTTGGAGCAGTCACAAAAGTTTTATATGAGTTCCTATGTCATATACATGTTGGAACGGAATACGAGATATGAGGGATTGCGATGTAAGGGTGCAATCAGAAGTGGCACTTCACGGCTGAAAGTTCACGAGTGTTACCCTCAGTTGCATTTGCAGGCCATAGATGCTTATGTTAGGGTCAATGATGCCTTCGCAATGCGAATCGTGAGGAATTTGCAGAAGAAGTTACACATGAGATTGTCTGAAGGAGCAATGAAGCTAGTGGAGAAATACGGAGCCTGGTTTATTCAGTTTCCCACCTTCTCCTACATCAGAGTGCAAGGATTTTCGCCACAGCCATACAAGCTGCCAAGATATCCTACTAACAAGATGGTTCTGTTGGAGCTTCCTCGGCAATTGACAGTGTACGACAAGATTCAAAAAAGGAAAGAAGAAGCTGGGATTGGATTTCCCAATTTCCATAGGAGAAGATAAAGCTGAAATGTGCCTGTGTCTAAAGGCGGCTGAGAGATCCCAGGATGAGTTACATTTCTTCCATCTGCCATTCTACTTAGAAAGGCCGGATTTTGATCCTCATAACAAAATCAAGTCGATGGCAGGAGCAAGGTATCAGCATAGGACGCACCTTGAAGATTTTTGGGCCAATGTTGCAGATGAAAATGAGATTAAAAAAGGGATGCGCTCCAGATTGCCCCTAAACATCATCAGAGCCTGCAAACTCTTTCGCGTACCTGATCAGATGAAGGAAGATCCAAAAGTGCTTCAGAAAGGGTATAATCCAGAAAAGGAAAGGGTTACTCATCCCTATGACTGGCAAAGAAAGGAGATTCCAGATCTTGATGTTTTGGCAAAACCAGTCCTGGACTTCACAAGGTGGTGGATTGAGAGACAACTTGGTAGAATGAGTGTACCAAAGGAGGACTGGACATACAAGTTATTAGGGCATCAACCGCTACGGGATGAAAGACCAAAGCAAACATCAGGAGAAAGGATTGAAGGAGAAATTTTGTCAGGGAGTGCAGAGCACAAAAAAGAAAGGAGTATTGCTCAAGAAACGCATACAAACAGGAGGTTGGATCTCCATATTGAAAAACCACCACAGAAGAGACCAAGAGTCGAGGAGATGCCATCCTCACCTAGCCAGACTCCAAGTGTGCAAGAGATAGGCACCTTTTCCAGACAAGAAGTAGAAGCAAGTAGGAGGAGAGCTGAGCAAGGAGAGGAACACGTGATGAGGTCAGTTAAGGACAGATTGAGCATTGACGCCAATGAGGGGCTTGCACCAGCAAAAAGTAGGGAACAGGATGTTACCATTGAGGAAAGTCTTGGTGTTTTCTTCAGAAGGATAATAGAGGAAGAGATTCCCACGACTGAAGATGAGATTGCCACGATAGAGACACAAGCCCCAGAGGTGATGGCAGAAAGTCCTGGAGCTGAGGAAATTGATACAAGAGCGGTGTAGGAACAGAAGCAGATGGCAATTCAGAAGGAGCAAGGAGCCGCCATTCCAGAATGGGTGAGGCAAAGGCTCCAAGGAAGTCAGGAAAGGGATGTTGACCCGGCTTTCAAATAGCAGGAAATTATGAACAGGGTCAACCAATCACATGAGAAAGGAAAGGCTAAGAGGTTTGCGAAGATTGTTAGAGATGAGTCTGGGTCCAGTACCCTTCAGCTTGAAACACCGGCCGTGAACAAAGCAAAGGATCAAATCACTCCAGATGAATATAACGTGGCCGAGTTTGACCTAGGTCATGCCTCCCGAGAGCAAGTATTGGAAGAACTTGATGATTCTACACAGGCGGTCAAGAACAAGATGAGGAGATTAGAAGAGAAGTATCAAAGACAGAAAGGAGAGATCAGAGCATTATGCGAATACATCAACAATCTACCTCATCCAGTAAGGGAAGAAGGTCCATCTTTTGTCCCTCCACCGGTTGTTCCAACTAAGGCGGTAGAGAGTATAGATAGAATCAGGAGAAATTCTCAAGGGGTGAAGGCTTGGATCGAAGGCATCCAAAATGAAGCCCACAAGCATGCTGAGGACTTGGTGCGAGTCTACAACAGGGCATTGGCCATCCTTTCCCGGATTCAGTGCATGGAGGAATCGTGGGAGGATGAGCATATCTATCAGGATGAGATGATCGCAGAATTACAGGGGTTGATAGAGACACCCAAACAGGTGCTAGTTGACCATGGGATCGTTAAAGAAGGAGAAGCATATGATTTCACCCGATGGTATGGAGCAGTGCTCATGGCCAAGGAAATGTTTGGGTATTTCATTGAGGAATCTTCTCGATAGAAGGGAATAGCTGAGAACATCAAGCAAGAAATCTCCAACACTGTCGCATCAATCGTATCAAAAAGGTTGTATGAAAAGGAGATAACTGTAGACAACCTGAAGAGTAAATTGGAGGAATTCTTCCGTTTGAACTTCTTCACCAGGGATGATTTCGAGAAATTTTCCACCTTCTCGAATGATATGCACACTGCTCAAGATTTGTTGTCGGAATGGGAAGACAGCTTGAAGAAGGCTGAACGAGCTATGGTAGCTTTGGAATTCAAGCAGGAATCAGCACCGAGCGTCAGTATAGATGAGTTAGAAGCAATATTGGGAAGATTCCAGGCATTCAGGCAGAGCGGTGAAAGGTAGATTCCATGGTGGAGATGCACGTAATGCATAGTGAGCACGCTTAGTGGTCATTTATTGCACCCCACTTTCTTTCTGAGCATGCATGCATAATGGGTATTTATTGCCCACTATGATAGTGGATTCCTTTTGCATTAATGTAGATTCCTTC
>MU225090.1:840854-964647 GCA_018584345.1 Thuja plicata
GTCCTAAACTAAAGTGTGGAAACCAAAACAAGAGGGAGAAAGGTGTCACAGCAAATTTAAAGGTGACATGGTAGCATAAATCCATTGGACAAGGGGTCATGGGTCCTTAATACTAGCCACGAAGGAAAAAGTCACAATGCTATAATTGCCTAAAATTTTCTGTATCACTACTTAGTTGTGAAAGGAAATGTCGCAGTTCTACACAAGGGGTCTGTATTATCTAGAAGCTATGATTGTTTAAATAGAATCTAATATACTTTCAAAGGTCTATATTTGAAGCAACGAATAAAAGGTTAGGTATTAACCTTCATATTATGTAATTCCAATTATTAATGAAAACGTATGCTGAGTAGTGTGAAAGCTTGTGAGTGTGATTTGCTAAGCACATTCTATTTTATTAAGGAAAATTGTTTACTATTGAATATAACAATATATAATTTCAAATAAAACATAATCTTCAAGACAATAAACGTGTTCAGGATTTTGGTTTTGCTAAGAATATGCCTTCCTATATTGAATGAAGGATAAAGCAAAACGGGGTGTTAACCAAGACCTTTCGAAGATTAGTTGGATCAAATTAATTCCTAGATACAGAGTTAATTGGAAACCCCCTGAAATGGGGTGGATGAAACTATGTTTTGATGGTTTCTTGAAAGATAACCCATTAGATGCTGCCGCTAGGGGAGTGATCACAGATAAAAAGGGGTGGCTGATTGAAAGTTATGCAAAAAAATAGGCAAGAGATCTAATAATGAGCCTAAGGCTACAACTTTTTGGTGGGGTTTTAAAAAGTCGGAAAGGTAGGAGTCTAGAAAGTTGAGAATAAAGGGAATTTTAAAATGATTATTGAAATTCTGACTGTAATACTTTGCCCCCTGGAAGATCAGAAATATGACACAGGAATGTAGAATTATGCTGAGGGTCTTTATCCATTTGAAGATCAATCATGTTTGTAGAGAAGATAACCGCGCTGCGGATATGGTTTTGAACATTGGTTTGAAATTTCCAAACTAGCAGTATTGAACATTCTCTAATCTCACTCAATAGTAGGGAGATTGTTGAACTTGACAGTTTTTTTTGAAACTTTAATATATATCATTAAATTTGTGTTTGACTGATATTTGACTACTAATATGTGTTAATGTTTGGTTGCTAGATCGGATTCTAGCTTCACATTATTTTAATTAGGAGAATTAAAATAATGAATTAATTATTTAATTGGAGAATTAAATTATAATTTATTTAATTGTGAGATTGGATGAAGTAATTAGTTAATTGAAGAATTAAATAATATATTGTGAGATTAAATTATTTGATTGGAAAATTAAATAATTTATTATTTAATTAGAGAATTAAATAATATAGAGATTAAATTATTTAATTGGAGAATCAAATAATTTATTTATGGTAGTTATTTTGATTAGAGAATTAAAATAATATTATACTGTAATTGGGCTGGGCCCAAATTTGTAATTATATTTTTGGCGCCAAGATTGGGCCAACCAATATATTCAAATTAAAAGACCTCCATATAAAAGAGAGGCAGTTGTGTTATCAAGAACATAGATACGCAAAATACTTCGAAGGCAGCAAAAAATATTTAAAGGCAGTCGATCTGATTCTTGAATGCAACTTCATAGCAAAGTGGCGATCTGATTCATAGGTGGCTGCAAATTATAAAGACAGTGATGTGTACATTGATGAAAGCATTAGATACAGGGTTACCCGGGGACACGTCCCCAGCCTAAATTGGCAAGTTTCCGGAACGGAGACGTCCCTGGGATGTTGGGGACGTCCCCACGCTGTCCCCAAATTCCACCAAATGGTACGGAACGTCCCCGGGACTTGGGGACAGCTAGCAAAAATTTTGGGGACGGATGGAAGCCCCAGGGATGGCTAGGGTCACCGTAGACGTCCCCCGCGCATCCCCGGGACGGCCGTCCGTCCCCAATGTTTAAAGAGCAAAAAAAGAATTTAAAAAAACAGCCAAAAAGGCTTCCATAGGTGGGGTCGTTTTTTGGGCCCCACCACCACACTTGCCCTAAAAGGCCAAAATTGTGGCTCTTTATGGGCACATAAGCATTTTATTTTCTTTCAATGTGCTGTCCATTGTTTAGCAGCAGTCTGGGTTTTTAATTTTGTAGCAGCAGAGGAGGCTTTCTTCATTGTCCAAGTGATTGTGCAAAGGTTTCAACTTCCTACATTGTGCAACAATGTTAAAGTTTATGCTTCTATTTTTCAATTTTTTTACCAATACGAAAGCTTGAAAATCTGATTTTTTTCATTGTCTCAGTTCATTGCATTCTTAAATCTCAAAACTAAGCACAATGAGCAGCAGTGGGGATAGTAGTAGTGATGAAAAGCATTTAAGGGGTGAAAGTATTAGTGTTGAAGCTAGTAGTGAGCAACAACAAACTGATAAATTTAAATGCCCTTCAACAATCATGAGCAAATATGCAAAGGGCCCCTTCAACAACAAAAAAACTCTTCTCCAATATGTCACAGCTAGGGTTGAAAAGAAAAAGAATGTAGGAGAGACTAGGGTATGGGATTGCCATACTTGCAAAGATTTTAGGGCAGCTATAAAAGGGTGAAGTCACACTTTTTAGGTATTGCATGCCATGGAGTTATAGCTTGTCCTAATTTGACTGATGAGGAAAAAATAGAATGTCAAAGATTGCACTTAGAGGCTGAAATGGGGGCACAAGGTATGTCAATGACATCACCTTTATCCACTGCAACTGCACACTCACAGTCATCTAGGCCTATGACATCCGCCATTGGTACTACTAGCAGCCCTATTGAGACAAGGAAGAGGAAGATTAATAGTGGTGAGAAGGGATCAGTGGAAAGTATGTTTAATGCACAGGCAAAGGAAAACACAGAGTCATCCATTGGTAGATTCTTTTTTGCTCATGGTATCACATTTTATGTGTCTCGTTCCACTTATTTCAAACAAATGGTTAAAGGTATAATAACTATGAGTCCCTCATTCACACCCCCAGGTGATCATAAGCTACAAACCACCATCCTAGATAAAGAGTATTCCAAAATTAACGTGTTGTTTGAGGATATGAAACGTACTTGGGTGAGGACGGGCTGCTCTATTCTGATGGATGGGTGGACCGATGTTAGACATCGGCCACTCATCAATATCATCATCACATCCCCTGCTGGCTCTTATTTTCTAAAAGCCATAGATTGTTCAGGGAAGCATAAGGATGCAGAGTTTCAGTTCACCATTTTGAGGGATGCCATAGAGGAGGTTGGGTCGGCTAATGTAGTACAGGTGATCACAGATTCAGCACGTGTGTGCAAATCAGCCGGTATGATGGTAGAGGGTGTTTATAGGCACATCTTTTGGACCCCTTGTTGTGTTCATGCATTGAACAATGCATTAAAAGACATAGAGAAGATTGACTAGGTGAAACAGGTGGTGTCAGAAGCCAGAGAGATACAAATGTTCATATGCAACCACCACACTTCACTTGCTCTATTTAGGTCCTTCTCAAAGAAGGAGTTAATTAAACCAACTGAGACAAGGTATGTCAATTTTAATTACAATTTAATTTTACTAGTGTAGTTTAAACTTTACTTCATTTATTAAATTATTTTAATTATTGTTGCATGTGTTTTACTTTTAAGTTTTAATTATAGGTATGCCACTTACTTCATTTTGATGGAGAGGATGCTTGAAGTGCACAAGGCTCTCCAATTGATGGCGGTGAATCCAGAGTGGACCCGATGGTCCAATTCTAGCTCCTCTGAAGGAAAATCAGTGAAGCAAAAGATCCTTGATGACAATCGGTGGTCCACAATAAAGTAAGTTGCTGATTTTATTTAAAAATTAAAATTAAATGTTAGTCTTTTGCTTGATTTTCATATTAAATTAAAATTTCTGATTTTAATTTTTGTTTGCATCTTGTAGATATCTTTGCTCTGTCATCTCACCCATCGTAGAGGTCATTAAATATGCCGATACTGACTCTCCTAGTCTTGGAGAGATATATGAGACATTTGACAGTTTGTTGGGTAGGATAAAGAAAACAATTGCAGCGAAGGATCCTACTTTGGGGTTTTATGAGCAGTGTATTAGGCCTATTGTGACGTGGAGGTGGAACATAATGAATACCCCGCTTCATATGACAGCCTACGCTCTAAATCCCAAATGGTATGCAAAATTGGATGGAAGGGTTCTCCCATGTGATGATCCTGAGGTATTAGATGGTTTCACACAAGCCATTGATAAGATGTATCCAGGGCGAGATGCCTCCATTCTTCGCACACAGTTCGTTGACTTCACACAACTTCGTGGCCCAAACTTGAGTAAACCACAGGCGAGGTTGGATAGAGTGATTTTGGCACAGAGGGATCCTATTGGATGGTGGACGTGGCATGGGAGGGATACACCAAAGTTGAAAGTGCTTGCCTCTCGCCTCCTTGCACATGTTGCTAGTTCCTCAGCCGCAAAGACGAATTGGTCTACATATGGCTTTATCCACTCCCTCAAGAGGAAAAGACTTACCTCTAGACGAGCGGAGAAGCTAGTGGTTGTGCATAGTGCTCTTCGACTTCAGGATCGTCAAACTCCAAAGTATAGGAAGACTCCAGCTTTACGGTGGGATGTTGATCTTGAAGATGTGGCCCAAATTGACGAAGATGAGACAGCACCGCGATTGGTTGGGGTTCCATTAGATGAGAGTACATTTCCAATGCAGCATGATAGTGACAGTGACTCAGAGGACTCTGATTTTGATACCATGTTGGTAGCAAAAGAATAGGAGCAGCAGTGTGCTTCATTTTTATTTTCTATATTTTGAATTTTATGTTGAACTGTGAACATGATGATGAAACTTTATGTCAGCACCTAAACCTTTGGGCATTTTTAGTTATACTTTTCTATGTTAAACTTATATTTTTGTTAGCATATGCATATTGACAATCCAACAATGAATTGAAATTTCAAATTTTCAGTTTTATGAATGCATAATAGTTAAATTTTAATGCATCTTGACTCTTGAGTACTGAGTCGATTACTATTTACTGAGTATTTACTAAATGGCATTGAAATGTTGTATGTTAAGGTTATATGATGTTTAAATGGCATGCATTGTCCATATTTTCATATGAATGTAATGTATACTTGCAAATTTCCTTATATATTTGAAAATTTCCCTATATTTACATAGCCGTCCCCAAAATCGGCAAAAAAATTTGCCATCTCGGAAACCCGTCCCCTGCTGTTCCCGTCCCAAACACTTGGGGTTACACCGATTAGACATACAAAAATATATGCGCTCCAATATATATAACCGAAATATCACTGGAAGCATTCGGAATTCATCGCATTGTTGTTATCTTCATATTTGAGTCTACACAGAGATCATTCCAGCAAACTTATGCATTCAGCAAATAAGGAGACCATACTCTAACAGAGATCATTCCAGCGAACTTACACATTCAGCAAGTTAGAAGAAGATCATGCACTCAGCGAATTGGAAGAAGATCATACATTCAGCAACATCACTTTCAAATCATGCTTATACACTGGACAATGAAGTCGTATTTACAGACTGCAGATTAATAATCAGAATTCATGAGATTGATTGATTGAGATACTACTTGTGGGTGTCCAGCAATTTGGAGATTTGCTTCGTGGATCGGGGATCCTCAGCAAATTCTCAGCGATATCACTGTGAGTCATTGTAACTACAATTCTGTGAGAAATTAAATAAGTATGATCTGAATGTTGGGTTTTTCCTCATAGAGGTTTCCCAGGGTAAAACTACTGTGTCATTGTCATATTGATTTATTTTTGTTAAATTGCCTAATGTTTTAGATCTGATTACTAAAAATAGCATGGTATTAGAGCTTGGTTCAAATTAGGAAGGATCAGCTCTAACCCTTTATACTTCAGATCTTGTCTTCTTACTTGTTGTTTTCTTATTGGTGACAGATCTCAAGGTTGAAGTCTAATTGGAAAAGGTTGTATTGATCTTAAATGATCAAGTTTCGGCATGGTCAGAACTGGATGATCACTTGGGACTGTCTGAGGGATTTCCTTTGGGTATTGTCATATCTTGACCCTGTGAGCTTGAAGAATGGATCCGGATCTGATTTCACTCCACTCAGAGCTAAGTATCTTCTGTCTTACTTGCGATTATATTAGATCAAGATATGATTCCCTAAAATCATGTGGGTCTAGTAACATTTTGATTTTCTCATGCTAAGTATGTGTTATCAACTTGATATGTTAGTCTATACAGCTTTGCTAAGATCTAGACTCTGATAACTCTTGGGAGTCAATAAATTTACTCATGACAACCTTGAAGTGTCTTAAATTGTAAAGTGTTAGAATCAAATGAGTGTCTTCTTATTTTTTAACATAGTTTTGGAATGTTATTATGAAGGTTATTACTCTTGATGTGAAGAACTGCTCTTCAAAGTCTTAGGTTTATGTTCAAGTACATTTCGCTTCTTGGATTTTTTGTAGTATAATAAGTCAATCATAGACCTTAACGCAAAAGAAAATCTTGAGCTTTGATATTTGCAAATTCATCTTGAGCAGAAAACCTACTTCTCCTGCAAGATCACTCTTCACAAGCTTCAAGGTTGACCGATTCAGATCGATAGGCACTGTTGGATGATTTTGAGGCTCGAGTGTTACTATGGTTGGTAATCATCATTGATTTCAATCTGACTCTTATCTGCAGGTTCCTATGACAGTCTCATGTTATTGTTTTTCTACCCACTCTTATTATGTTGCTCCTGGTTAGTATGAAGGATTAACCTTCTTGCTGGGATATCTTATGTTTTTAATCATCCTAATAGAATTTGCTTGTTACTAGTTGGGTGTATTACTAATGTTGTGTGAATTTCCTTTTGGTTGCGATTATTTAAAAAACTTAGAATCTCTGAGTACTAACAAATTCTGGTCATGTGGATCCCATGTGGATTCTACCTTGATATTCCTCTGCATTCTTAAAGTCTTTCTGCTAAATCCTCTAATAATCTCAGTTTGGACATTATGTTATACTAACTATTCTAAGCAATCTCTGTATGCAACCTCAATATGTTATTGATAATGGCAACTTGATTTATTCAGCTCCTTTCTCTTATCATAATGTTTGTGCTATGGGTCCATTTTGAACTAATGTTGCAGCCAGAGATTGGAAGGATGTAGATAGATGGCCTCGAGCAGGCCACTCGAGCTTGGTATACAAGGATTGATAAGTATTCGATTTAGTAGAGTGTTAACTCAGGCTTTTGAATATAAAAGATTATATGTAAGAAAGTATTCTTATTGTCTATTGCTTTTCTATAGTAATGATGTACTATTGTTGACTTAGAACTCTCTTGGTGCTAACATACTTGATGATGTGGTTTCTATGCACTTGTGTCCTTGACCTCAATCTTTTAATGACATCTATTGATGTCACCTTTCTTCCATGAGCTGATCATAGGTATTGCTAGGTTATGCTCACTAATGATTTGATTGAGATCAGGAATGTCAAATTGCTGAAGTAATGACTTGGGCTCATCATGCACTCATCTGTATGACCCGATTGGCAAATCAGAATATGAGCTTGTGCTTGACTTGTTCAAGTTCTATGATATAGGTGGTTCTGTATTGGATTTGATACATCATTATCTTCTTACCTAAATGGTTCTATGTATTCTTGTGATGAATGCTTGCATGCATTCTAAGTGAGTTGTTATGCTTGATTGAATTATGATCTTGATTATCTACATTGACTTGGATGACTCTAACCTGACATGAATGTTGTATGGAAATGTGAATAGTCATGATTATGTGCAGGCTTATCATTGAAGGGTTTGAATCTCCCAGGATGGAAAATCTCTCACAAGGGTGTGAGGATCTAATGATTGGCTATCTCAAGGTTATTGATCTTTGATGGAGATAAGCATTCTTTACATTTGCTCATAAAGCTCTTATAGAGAAACAAATTATGCATTGTTGTTTCTCCTCGATGTGGTTTTGATTCTATGCATCTTTACTAATCTCCTTGAAATGCTTCTTTGATCACGGTGGATTGAGAAGCATATGAATGATGAGAGTTCGGATCCAGAGGGAGAAAGAACCTGATGCATCCTGAAGAAGACTTAGGCTAAGGTTGTTGCCTTAAGATTAAGTTGAGATCACTTCTGAAGTACTCAACCTAGGACTCGTCATGACTTCTTGGAGCTGCAGGAAATGTTCCTCTAACTGCACTTGTTCTTACTCTATAGGGAAGCACCCTGTGTTGATAGTGCTTAGGTGCCTTGGTTGTGTTAAGTCCCTAAGGGCATATTGTAAGTGGAATGGTTCCTATGTCAAGGACTTGTTACATTCCACATGGCTCAAATGGATGTAACTCATAGTATGAGATCTATGGATACTTCTTGTACAATTAAAAGGAATGTTGATCCTTCAATTCATGTATGATTGCTTCCATGAGAGGGAGCTAATTTGTAAGACTTGGTTTATTGGTTCAAAGGGAGTGAACCATGGATCCATGTTATGTAATAGATATCATGTGGATATCTCATGTTGTAATTGATCTATTGCTCATAGCCATGATGATGAGATCATAGATTCACTACCTTGGTTGAGAGGGAGTCTCAACCTCATTGATGTACTTCATTATATTATTACCCACCCCTTGCGAGCAATGCAAGGTGGGATGGTATTGAATATTGTATCTTCCCTGAAAGAAGATATGTTGTTGACCACCCTCTGCGGGCAATGCAAGGTGGTGATGAAATTGGTTAAAGTCCACCCTCTGCGGGCAATGCAAGGTGGCAGTGTATTTATGCCTTAGTCCTCTTCCACCCTCTGTGGGCAATGCAAGGTGGATCCATCCTCTGTGGGTATGCAAGATGGATTTCATGGAAAGAAGTCCATGATGTGTATTTATATGTTTAATTCATTTCTTGCAAGTGTGCACAATAAGTTTTTGGATCCATCCTCTACGGGTGTGCATGATGGATATCATGGAAAGTGTCCATGATGATTCTCTTTAGTTTCGTCCTTTGCGGGCAATTGCGAGATGAATATCATGGAAGGAGTCCATGAAACTCTTTGAATCCTCCCTAGCTAAGAGGGAGTGTTAATGTTTGGTAGCTAGATCGGATTCTAGCTTCACATTATTTTAATTAGGAGAATTAAAATAATGAATCAATTATTTAATTGGAGAATTAAATTATTATATATTTAATTGTGAGATTGGATGAAGTAATTATTTAATTGAAGAATTAAATAATATATTGTGAGATTAAATTATTTAATTGGAAAATTAAATAATTTATTATTTAATTAGAGAATTAAATAATATAGAGATTAAATTATTTAATTGGAGAATCAAATAATTTATTTATCGTAGTTATTTTAATTAAAGAATTAAAATAATATTAAATTGTAATTGGGCTGGGCCCAAATTTGTAATTATATTTTTGGCGCCAAGATTGGGTCAACCAATGTAATCAAATTAAAAGGCCTCCATATAAAAGAGAGGCAGTTGTATTATCAAGAACATAGATATGTGAAATACTTCAAAGGCGGCAAATATATATTTAAAGGCAGTCGATCTGATTCTTGAATACGACTTCATAGCAAAGTGGCAATCTGATTCATAGGTGGCTGCAACTTATAAAGACAGTGATCTGTACATTGAAGAAAGCATTAGACATACAACAATATATGCGCTCCAATATATACAACCGAAATATCACTGGAAGTATTCAGAATTCATCGCATTGCTGTTATCTTCATGTTCGAGTCTACACAGAGATCATTCCAGTGAACTTATGCATTCAGCGAATAAGAAGGAGACCATACTCTAACAGAGATCATTCCAGCGAACTTATACATTCAGCAAGTTAGAAGAAGATCATGCACTTAGCGAATTAGAAGAAGATCATACATTCAGCAACATCACTTTCAAATCATGCTTATACACTGGACAATGAAGTCATATTTACAGACTGCAGATTAATAATCAGAATTCATGAGATTGATAGATTGATATTCAGATTGAGATGCTACTTGTGGGTGTCCAGCGATTTGGAGATTTGCTTCGTGTATCGGGGATCCTCAGCAAATTCTCAGCGATATCACTGTGAGTCATTGTAACTACAATTCTGAGAGAAATTAAATAAGTCTGATCTGAATGCTGGGTTTTTCCTCATAGAGGTTTCCCAGGGTAAAACTACTGTGTCATTGCCTTATTGATTTATTTTTGTTAAATTGCCTAATGTTTTAGATCTGATTACTAAAAATAACAATATGATGGTGTATTTTTCTCTGTTATTTGACTATTAATATGGTTGTGTAATTTGAACTTAATTACTGCTGCAAATATGTATATATTACTGGTTTTTATATGTTTTTGTATCAATGAACCCAACCCCAAAAAACAATTTGACTGAACACACGAACAAAACCCTCAAACCCTAAACTGAACCAATACCAGGACTGGTAACTTAGCAAAATGCATAATAAAAGGATGCAAAAAGTCAATTCAATTTCCTTATTATAATTAAGGAATTACTCATATGTCATAAGAACAAGAAAAATATGTAACATGCATCAGCAAGGGTTTTGATCTAACCTTCAATCCAGCACCAAAAACATTTGAAGAACTTGCAGACCTTGGAGTCCCAGCTGCTGACTGGCTGCGGGAGGAAGTAGAAGTTGACAGAACTGAAACACTGACTTCTGAAACCATCCGCTAAATATTATCAGTAAGCCATTGCTCTCATATGAACATTATTTTCAAAAGGAAACAACAGAACATGATCTTCAATTCTTCACTACCAAAACCAAAATTCCCAGCATTTACTTGAAATACAAGTTCTCTTCTAGCAGATACCTGGCAGAAAAGAAGTTTTGTGTGCTGAAGCAGACGATAAAGATGATGATGATGATATTGTATGGACCTCATTTCTATGACCAAGAAGATCTAAACATTAAGCTTAAAAAAATCATACTTTCAAGAAAACATCCTTTTCCTGAAATTTCACTGCAAAGGGAAAAAACAATGAACTAACTTGGGAAGAATTAAACTAATTAAACCTCCTTAGCTAGAAAAATGGCACAAGAAATTTTACCTTAATGGAGGATTTGAGATCAGATTTGATGCAATTTTCGTGTGACCTATCAAATTTTTCAGAAGAGTGGATGTCAGTTATACATAAAAAATATGTATATCAATACAGCATGTCCAGAGTAAATACTCAACTGTAATAAAGTTGAATTCATCCAAAGCTAAACTGCACAGTTGAAACAAATTAATTTAAGGTGAATTCTTTGTTTTGAACTCTGGGATCTTGAGTAGTTTGCTTAACCTAGACGAGGTCCCAGTTCTTGTTAAGGTGAATATAGATCATTCAATTTGTATACATAACATTTATGCAAATGTTAGCCACTCTGCACTAAATAATAAAGAGATGACTTAAATAATAATGTTACTTTGACTTCATACATTTACATTTGTTTGAATTGCTCTTTGAATTTTGGATTGGTATTTTCACTATTTCAAAGGAAAGTATTTATTTCTTAAGAGATTGAACAAAATCTTTCTCCTGTGACATCTAAATATGAGCTCATCTAGAGATAGCCTATGACATGAGTCTGACCAAAAAGGTCATTTTGCATTTGAATGATCAACCTTACTCCAACAGCAAAGGACATTTGAATTTGAATGATCACCCTGGACACATGGATAACCAGGAATAGCAATGATTATATGCACACCAGGCACATTGGCAGCTAAACAGTTTAAAAACAACTTTATTGAAACAGAATGATAGGAAACTGTTAAACTTCTAGTTGAATGCCTAAGACATCACGGATTGAGAGATTGTTTCTCTGAATAGAAGCATGTAAGCTTGCTGCTTAACCATTCAAATGAAATATAGTTGCCGTGCTTTTTACAATCCGCAAAACATTTCATGTCAAATATCTACTTTACACAATTGGTTACAAATTTATCATGGTAAGCTAACAATTTAAATTGGAAACAAATGTTTTAATGGACAACTCTTTGTTACCAGACTAAAAGCACATAAAAACAAGACTCAACAGAATCCTAGAAAATGGTGATTGATGGAAGCCATTACAGATATATGGGACATGGTTAAAAGAAGTAATCTTTAAGGCTTGGAGTTGGCTTTCAGATGATTGCAATGCTATGACATTTTGCATAGATCTACAGCATATCCTAACATGTTCAATGGACTATTCTAATATCTCTAGCATATTGTTTACAAAGGTTCAGAGATGTGCAATTTGGTAGCACTTCAATAGACATCTTGAATTTTCAATGCAATTAATTCATGGGATTAGTCCAGAGTCAAAGGAGGAACATATAAATATTTAAAATAGTATAGTTCAGGAAATCAAATGATACTAGGAAAAGGGAGCATGCAACACGTCCAATTAAAATTGTTTTTCTGTTGCAATAATCACCTACTTCTAATGACAAAAGAGTTGACAGGTCAAGAAACAAAGGCATGGCTAAATTGGGAATGACCATTCAAGAAATAAGAAGGCTTGTACTGGAGCTTCCAACTCGACAGGGAATGCATCCTTGTAATTGGAGAACCAATGTGTGCGATCCAAAAGATCGAGAAAAAGATCACCTGGAAGAAGTTCTAAAAGTTTGTCAGGGAGAAGAATCGGACTGAACATTATTATAATAAGGAAACACATTACTTGCATATTCTGAGACAAGCATACTGGATGGTAGAGCAATATGAGAGAGTTTGCAGATCTCCTGAAGTACGTCCCGGCATACAATAAGGACAAAAGGCTGAGCCTGAACTGGTTCAAGACTTAGCTGACCCATATAAAATCAGACTGCTGATAGAGCCAAAGCCTCTAGCAGAAACAATCCACAATGCCATGTTTTGTGAGCAATACATTCAAAATCAACAAGAAGGGCAGAAGTAGATACATGGAACAGAGAGAAAGGAACAATGTCAGAGAGGGTTTAATCCTGCCCCACCAGAGCAAGGTCAAGTAATGCCCTGAGCTAAAGAGAGGCACAGAAGTCATATTGCCTACTATGGTGAAAACAGCTGACAATTACAAGACTTCTCGGAATCCACAATGAGAAATAAAAAAACCTATTGTTTGCAAGAAGTGTCTACAATTAAAGAAGTAACTGGTGCGATCAGAGAGCAACCAGTGACTGAGTCAAGCAGCCAATACACCCCACATTTGTACAGCAGTGAAAGGCCAGAAAATGGAGCATCAAGAAACCATGATTGACTTTTCAGGTAAGTCTTGAGTATGTAGGTATCATCTAGGAATATAAGCACAATCCTTCCTAAATGTTTGTGGAAAACAGTACAGACTGCTCATGGATGTTAGTCGTATAGTTTATTATGTCGGGTGTTAGTTATGTATGCACCGACGGTACTTAGTTACTACCGGGCGGTTGGGAACGGGTGACGACGTTTGGTCGCACCGCTTCGAGTTCTATATAAACATTGTACTTGCTGTTTAAAGATATCATGATCATATTGGCTATTGAAAATGTACTCAAGTTACGAATGATTAATAAAGACTCTGGTTTTCTCTGATCTATCTTATGCATTTGTATTTCCGTGTAATGTCTATGCACCAGTAAACTAGGTTACCCCAGCAGGTAAACATTTGGCGCCGCTGCCTAGACGGGCTCGGGAAGACGAGAACTGGATGGCATACGGATACGATGGGTCTATCTGTTGATGAAATTAATCCGGAAGCGGACAATGCACGTACAGAACTGTACGAAGGGGAAGACAATCAGACAAGGGAGTTTAGAATCCTGTTTCAGGCGGCAATAGAAGCCTACGTCTACCGGGAGGCCTACGAAGGGGAAGTTCCAACAAGTGCATTGTGGTCCGCGATTGAGGCTAATCTTGTAGCCAACCGATTGCTAAATCAGCTTCCACGCCTGTTGGCACAAGTATCGCTTGCACAACACGCTCGCCTAGAGGAGATTGCCCAAGAGGAACGCCGTTAGGAAATCCTCCGCACGTACGAAGCACGTGAACACCTTCATCACCAGGAGGAAGGCGATGGCAACCGTAGGGGACTCAAAGATGTGAGGACTAGCCGAAGGGAAGAAAAGAACACAAAAAAAAAACAATTGTAATGCGAAGTCACTCAATTGACAATGTTGTAAACTGACATGAATCAATAAAATAAGTGTTCTCTAAAAGCAATGTTTTGTCTGTAGTTTTTGATGCCCAATCTTTTAAATAAGGATAAGAATAAAAAGGTACGGGAGAATGAATGTGAGGCCGCACAGAAGGCTTTAATCTTCACATAACAAATCGAACGCCAACAGAGGCTAAAGCAACTTTCCCAAGACCAACTTGTCGGAGGGTTGCCCGAAGCAGACCTCGGAAGTGGTACAGAAGGTGCACAAGCCGACAAGGAGTCATTCACTTCGCCCGAGCATCAGAGAGAGCGAAGTAGGGAGGAGCTGCTTGAAGAAACACGGCGAAGAAAGGCCTTACTTCAGAAAGAAAGAGATCAGTTTGAGAGTCTGACCCGTACACCTGGTGTCGGGGGAACCAAACTCAAGGAGGAGACAGTACGCCCAAAGGTGCTATTGACGCACAGGTGAACCCTCCGTTTGAGCCAACAACTCCACATAGTACGGTACCATCAATTACACTTACACAAGCACAAGGGAAAGTGTCATTGGTCAATACCACAAACACTAACCAAGCGGGTGCGGGTACGAGTGCTAGCACAGGCAGTGCCGGGGCACAAAATCCACCGCAGACACAGCAATCAGCCAATCCATCTATGGCGACGCACAAAGAGAAATTACCTAAATTTCATGGCGACAGTAAGGATGATCTAGTACGGCATTGTCGTACCTGTGAAACCATCTGGTCAGCCAATGGGGTCACTGACCAGGATGAGTGGGTGAAGCAGTTTCCCGCCACATTGAGAGGAGTTGCCATTGATTGCTACTCCGACATCGACAAAACGAAGGTGGCAACATGAGACCAACTTAAGAAGGAATTCGAGGAGTTCCGGCTCCTGAGGGACGATAACGAAATAGTCTCTGAAATCTATGGCACAAAGCAAGGCAAGAAGGAAACGATACGAGCCTACGGTCGCCGACTGAAGGAGTTAGTCGAGAAAATGGAGAGCCAGCCAGCAGATGGCCTAAAAAAGAGATGGTTTGTCGAGGGCTTGAATTCCAAACTACCGAGAAAAATGAAGATAGTACCCCCGACGTCGTATGACGACGCATATAACCGGGCTATGGACCTGGAAAGTGAGGAGAAGACATCGAAAAAAAAGAATAGTAAATCCTCTTCGTCGGACGATGACACTTCGGACGACGGAAGTAGCAGTGACGAGGGACCAAAGAAGAAGGTTACAACACTCCAAAAAGATATGGAGAGAATGCTAAAAGAATTTAAGACAATGAAAGGGGGTACCAGCAAAGACGAGGAACTGTGGTATACTGAATGTAAGGAAAGTGGCCACACGAAGGGTGCCTGTCCCAAAAAGGCATTCTGTGACATCTGCCAGATCATGGGACATTCCACAAAGGAATGCCCATACAATTTGAAGGTACGAAACCAACAGGTGCTCTTCACTCAAGAGTAGTCGTCCACATCGGGAACCACGGAACCAAACAACAACGCATCTTCAGGGGGCTATCGAGGCAACCGGCGACGTGGACGAGGGAACAATAACAATGCCACTCGTACCAGAATACAGTATGATGCAAAAGGACGCCCAATGATCCAATGTAGAGCATGCAGCCAATGGGGTCATTTTGCCAGAGACTGCAACAACAATAATGAAGCCCCTCAGAAGCTGTGTGGTGGTGTGGCCCCAGCGACCATGAAGATGTAAATTTCCCTAAGTCCGGCGTTGGGACTAATCGGCTAGACATTGAAGAAAATATGGAAACCATATTTGCCCTCACTCGGGGGCAAGCTAAGCAAGCCAGGTACCCCGATCCTCGCACTGAGAAACAAAGGATGCAAGAAGCACAGGACGAATTAGAAAAGGCAATGAAGGCCCAACAAGAGACACAAGGAGCAATAGGGTCCTACAGCCAATGCGAGGCAGAACAAAACATTCTAAGGCAGATGCTTCAACTGGAGGTACCAGTGAGAATCCAGGACCTCCTTCACACCATGTCGCATTTGGGAGCAGCACTACTAGGTACACGGGCCAACCAGACCAACACCATGCACAAGGACATTCCCATTCTTGGTGGATCTCCGACGGATCCAATGTTGTTGGCCGTCAATCATGGCAGACACCCAGCCGTGGTAGAGATGGGCATTCTAGGCACCATCTTAACAGACACCATAGTTGATGGTGGATTGGGAGTAAACGTCCTACCAGAAGAAACATGGAAAATATTAGGGAAGCCTACCTTGTGGCCACCAACATTTAATTTGTTGGGTGCTGATCAGCATGGGATCAAGCCCCTCAGGACACTAATGGCACAACCAGTTACGGTTGGTGGACAACTGTTTGTACTTGACTTTGTCGTCATTCCAGTCAAGCAGAAGGGTTACGACGCCATCCTGGGTCGAGGGTGGCTAGTGACAGCCAAGGCAAACCATAATTGGAAACGAAATACCCTTGCAATGGAGAGTGGAGGCAGAAAATTTACAATTGACCTCCGAACTCAGTTGGTGAGTGAAGAAATGGCCTCTTCCTCAGGGTAGGAATCTGAAGGAGAAAACTACCGATGCGACGAAGGAAGACATGGAATGGAACCAAATGAGGAAGGCATACTAAACCTAGACGAATGCTTGGACGACGATATGGATTCACTGAATGGACTTCTCCACTAGCAAATGGAGGATTACGAGATATTTTCACCTTCATGCAATGTATTAAGCATCGATGTACTAAGCATCAAGGAGGAGTCAGAAAAATTTCCCCCAGAGTACGAGGAATATAAGGGAATGCTGCAATTGATAGTGCACCGGCACACCAGTTTGGTGATCAAAATTTCATGAGGTATGAGGAGCCGTCGATGAAACCCCTGAATCTCGGCACAGAAGCAGAAGCGAAAGTCATCCTCGTAGGGGATGACTAGAACCCAGTTTGAAAAGCGGCGGCATTTAAAATCTTTATTGAATACAAAGATGTATTCGCGTGGACGTATAAGGACTTGAAGGGGGTCCCACCCGAACTATGCGTTCACCATATTCCGTTGGTACCGGGTGCAGTACCAGTACGGCAGCGGTTGTACCGGATGAACAAAAACTATGCCGCCAGGGTGAAAGATGAGATCGAACAAATGCTCAAGGCCAAGATTATCTTCAAGGTGCAAACTAGTAAATGGGTATCCCCCATCATCATCTCTCTCAAGGAGGGAAACCAAATCCGGTTTTGTGTTGACTTCCGGTGCCTGAACGCAATTACTATCAAAGACCCATTTCCCATTCCGTTTACAAATTCTATCCTCGAGGAAGTGGCTGGACACAAAATCTATTCATTCATGGATGGATTTTCTAGGTACAATCAGATATCAATAGCAGAAGAGGATAAATTGAAAACAACCTTTGTGGTAGAAGATGGAGTATATGCCTACAACTGAATGCCATTCGGTCTCTGTAATGCACTAGCGACATTCCAGAGAATAATTCTTCATATATTCGATAAGATGTCCATCGATAACTTTAAGGCTTTCCTCGATGATTGGTCCATCTACAGTGGGGAGGAGACACATCTGAAGGCCCTCGGTGAATGCATGGAGAGGTGCCGAAGGGCACGACTTGCACTCAACCCGAAGAAATGTCGGTTCATCGTGCCTCAAGGAAGGCTGTTGGGGCATATCGTGTGCAAAGCAGGACTCAAAACCGACCCCGATAAAGTTCGAGTGATTGTGGATATGGAATCTCCACAAGATGTCACTGGGGTTAAATCCTTCCTGGGACACTTTGGCTACTATCGAAGGTTTATAAAAAAATTTGCCCAAATATCCCACCCCCTCGACAATCTCACCAAAAAGGGAGAACCCTACGTGTGGGGAACGGCTCAGGAGGAAGCCTTCAGGGAATTAAAATCACGACTGTTGGGGGCACCCATTTTGACTTATCCAAACTGGGACAAAGAATTCCACGTGCACGTGGATGTCTTCAACTATGCCATAGGTGCGACATTGGCTCAGGTCGGTAACCATGGGTTGGATCACCCCGTCTACTTCGCCAGCAGGTTACTCACAAAAGCATAAAAGAATTATAGTACAACGGAAAGAGAGGCCCTTGGCATGGTCTATGCTGTGCAGAAATTTAGACACTACCTGCTCGTGACCCCCTTCACATTTTACATTGACCACCAAGCATTAATGTACTTGGTGAATAAACCAATAATCCAAGGACGGGTGAGCCGATGGTTACTGTTGCTGCAGGAATTCACCTTCACCATTATAGTACGGTCAGACAAAAGTCACGTGATTGCGGACCGACTGTCTAGAATCAAATTTGGAGAGCCCGCCGACGGAGTGAATGATGAGTTTCTGGATGCGCACCTATTCCGTATTGCGATCCTACCGGCGTGGTACACCAGCATTGGTTAATACCTCTCCACGTCGCAGTTTCCGAGAGAAATGCCGCTAGGAGAACGACGCAAACTATCCCTCAGAAGTCGAACATTCCAACTTATTAACAGGCTTCTCTATAAGATGGGGCCAGACCAAGTCCTCCAACGATGCGTGATGGAGGAAGAAGTTACAAGTATTCTGAGAGAAGCACATGAGGGTCTGGCGGGAGGACACATGGGGCTTGATACAACAGCTAGAAAGGTACTACTGGCCGGATTGTGGTGGACGACGCTGTACAACGACGCCAGGGAATGGGTCGTTAGTTGTGACACGTGCCAACTAGCGGGAAAACCACTTAAGAGGGACTTCGTGCCCTTAAACCCCTCGGCTGCGCAGGAATTGTTTGAGAGATGGGGACTGGACTTCGTGGGACCTTTGAAAGTCAGTCGACCACAGCGATGCACATATATAGTGGTGGCTACAGAATACCTCACAAAATGGGTGGAAGCACGTGCCTTACCTGACAACACGGTCGTAAGTACAGCACGATTCATTTATGAACAAATCATCACTCGGTACAGCATTCCACTTCAACTTACAAGTGGCAGGGGAGGTCACTTCGTGAACCATGTGGTAAAGCTCCTAACAACAGAATTTAAAAAATTTCATTCCCTATCAAGCCCGTATTATCCAAGAGCAAATGGCCAGGCAGAGGCCACAAACAAAATCTTGGTCTCTGTAATTTACAAGTCATGTGGTGTGGAGAAGGAAGACTGGGAGAAGTTACCCTCGGTCTTATAGGCCTACCGCACCACCTACAAGGTTACCACAGGCCAGATGCCGTTTCAGCTAATGTACGGGCACAAGGACGTCGTTCCAATGGAATTTATGGTGCCGAGTCTCTGCATAGCTATTGACAACAAACTCGATGACATGGATAATCTTCGGGAATGCCTATACACCCTAAACAAACTGGATGAACGAATGATGATGGCACAACGGGCAACAGATGTTGCTCAACAACGAAGAAAGCATTGGCATGATAAACACATCTGTCGCACAGGGATTATACCGGGTCAACTGGTTCTTAAGTATAACGGGCGAAATGAAATTAAGCCAGACAAATTCAAAGTGAAATGGTTAGGTCCCTACAAGGTCCGGGAAGTCAGGAGCAACGGAGCAATCAAATTGTGTGCGCTCGACGGGACAGAGCTCCCCGACGTTGTCAATGGATCGAAACTAAAAGTTTATCATGAACGGCCAAACAGAAGGACCTGGTCAAGTTTGCAGAATAATTGTACTTAAAATATAGGAGAAAATTTAAAAAATTTATTAAAAAAAAGGCGAGTTCCGTATGGTGGAACCACCGGACGGTGGGACCACCGTAAGTTGGCTACCGAATGGTGGAACCACCGAACGGTGGAGTCCACCGCGGGCATATTAAAAGGCCCAAACTATCGTCGTTTGAACGATAGGCAGCCGCAAAGGAGAATAGCGCGGAGAGAAGAAAGCCAAGGGGGACGGCAGAGAGCAGCCACGGGGAAGAAGAGAAGAGTCGCAGATAAAGAAACCGCCGCAGGTAGGAGGGAAGAGCCGTGGCACAAGGAGAAGGAAGGACGGTTTTGGAATTAACGTGGAAGGCATATCAGATTCAACCACAAGTGTTTTACGAAAACCGTTGAAGGGACAGATTGTGAAGGAGAAAATTAACGCAGAAGAGAAGATCTAACTGTTTTTTGGAAACAGTTATGAATTCAGCCGGCAAGAGGAGTCAGTTGAAAAATCAATTGCAGGCAGGGAGTTCAGGAAGCACAGCCATGGACAAGAAGGCTACCATACTGCCTTCTGGAGTTAGAGTTGCAGGACACAGACAGGCAACTAGGAGTAGCATGAAAAAGCTCAAGTCCGCGCAGCAGGAGGGAAAAGAAGCCATCACCTACCAGACGGTAGCATTTGAAGGCCTCAATGGACTTGAGTGCAGGAAATGGTGGAATGAAACCCCGGAGGACAACGAAGTGAAAATATTCCTATGGCAGACTGGTGTCTATTGGGCTATTCAGATGCCCCTGTTTTCTGTGCGCAACTTTGAACCCACTTTGAGGGTAATGATCCAGGGTTTCGATAAGCAAACGAGGAAGAGTACTTTTGCGTATCGGAATCACCGGCTCACAGTTTCATGTGGTGCTGAGGACTTCACACGCGTCTTTGGTATTCCAGGGTGCAACGGGCGGAAAGTGGAAACCAAAACACAGAAAATGCCAGCCGAAAGGAAGGAATCTTGGATAGAGCGCGTTTGCCGCCCTCTCACTCCAGTCGAGTTGGACTCTATGGTAAAAGCGACAAAAGCGAGAGGCCTCTGAAAGGAGTTCGTAGCAGAGGGTGCCTAGCATTGCATTCTGGACGTAATCAAGAGCAGGTTGACAAGCTCGAGTCACACCTCGGATATTGCCCTACCACAGATTGTCTACATACAAGGGCTGATGAATGGTGTGGTAAATGATTGGGCTTCGGTGTTGGTGGATAGGATGTTAGAGTTTATGTCATTACAGCATCGGACTTTTTACATGCCCCATTACGCCATTGGGTTGTCCCTGGAGGCCCACTCAGGCAGATCCCTGTAGCCTAGTTGGAACTCAAGCCGCAGGGAAAGCCCACAGCGGTAGCCCCTTCTGTGTTTCACTGAAACTATTTGGATATTGGGGGTACAACCATTGAACAGAAGCGATGTCGGACAACAGTTGTGGAGTCCGACCCAGATATTGATAGTGGCCGCGAAGCCACTCCCGAGCCTTCGGACACAGACTCAGAGGAGGATGGTGATAGGATCACGGAGACAGTACGCATGGAGGCAATGGAATCCACCTCGGCAGCGCCACTGGTTTAGTTTGCCGTACCAGTGTTGTCTGCCTCGACCCACTTGACTTCCACAGGGGTGGTGACAGTTCCTGTAGTCGAGTTCCCACCTGAGGAAGAGGTCGCGGCCATTACAGCCGAGGGTGATACTGAATCTCCTGCGGGGGTAGTAGTGTTAATTGCAGCAAAGGAAGTCATCGGAGGCATTCAAGATATTTGCGAGGGACAGGTTCGGATGGATGTGGTAGGATCGGATGCCGTAGTGACAGTGGACGCGGCACTTTTGCAGGATTCCTCGCTGACAGATCCACCTCCTCCAGCCGACCCTACACATGTTGGAGCAATGCGTTCGTAGATCAGTCGACAGTTTCAGCTGGTTCCTGCTCCACCACCTGCAACAGTTCTTTCTCCTCGCCGAGAGGGCCCTCTAGAGATCATTAGTATTGACTCTGCGGACATCATAGCAACGACGGATATTTCGTCCGTATCTGAAGAGGATGGGGTTGTGGAGACAGTGGCTCCATTGGTAGTTTAGCCGACCGAGGAAGTGGGAGGTGTAGCGATGGAGGTACCTTATGGATTTGAGTTGTCTCGCCCGGCAGCCCTCACCAGATCTGGGCCATTGGAGGGAGAGGACGTGGAGGCCTACTTGGCTGACATGGTCACTCGGGGACGTCGATTGGTGGCGGTAGCAAAGTCTCGCACTATGGCGACTGTGGTTCAGGATTTGAGGCGTCTCCTAGCCTTTGCCTGAGTGGGTTGCAGTGCAGCTTTTGCAGAATGTTTTGAGAGAGGGTTGTGGCCTGCGGAGGAGACTGCAGAGATGTTGGCTGCCTGGGTTGTTCCTATGCCAGTACTTGAGAGTGAGGCAGAGACTCTCGTTCGATAGCTTGAGCAAAAGATTCGGGATGGGTGCTATACGTTGAGGCGATCTGAGTATGTCTTGTCGGACTGTGAGACTGCCTTGGTGACCGCATAGAGAGCTCGGGAGGAGCTAGGCACCAAGCTAGAGACAGTGGAGGGAGACTTACTCCAGCGTACCAAGGATTTGGTGGCTAAGCAGGCAACACGGGTTGCTCTGAAAGAGAGAATGGCTAGGGAGACCATGGATTGGGAGCAGCGGTTGGCAGCAGCACAGGCCGAGAATGAAGCCAAGGAGAAGGAACTTTTGGAGGTTGCTTTGATAATTAAGTCCGCCTTGGAGTTGCAGATGTTAGCTGAAGAGCACTTGCAGACCAGGACTACATAGGTGTATGAACTCCGAGCTCGGTTGGGGACATCCACACCAGTTCCTCCAACAGATCCGCGTGCTTCCTCATCAGGGACGCTTCCTTTGTCCCCCTCTTCTTCTCGCTGCTAGTCTTTGCCTATGATAGTTCGTCATTCCTATTTTGTTGTTCTGTCCCGGACATTTTGTTGTCGTCTGGAGACGACTTTTCTTTAGGGGGGATGATGTTAGTCGTATAGTTTATTATGTCGGGTGTTAGTTATGTTATGTATGTACCGACGGTACGTAGTTACTACCGGGCAGTTGGGAACAGGTGACGACGTTTGGTCGCACCGCTTCGGGTTCTATATAAACATTGTACTTGCTCTTTGAAGATATCATGATCATATTGGCTATTGTAAATGTACTCAAGTTACAAATGATTAATAAAGACTCTGGTATTCTCTGATATATCTTATGCATTTGTATTTCCATGTAACGTCTATGCACCAGTAAACTAGGATACCCCAGCGAGTAAACAATGGAGCTCATCAAGCATGTAAAATTATGTGGGGAATTAATTATTTCAAACTGGGTCACCACAAACTCATGGTATCTATGCATCATTCAGAATGTTGTCTTATAAATATATTCTTCTTTAATATGAATTTGATAATATTCAGGCCATAAGTAAATCTTCCAGAACACTTTTGGTCTTAAACTGGCTCAACCTGTTTCACTGTTATTTGACCCTAGAGCTAGTCGCGACTATATTATCCAGCTTTGATTGATAGATATAGAATAATAGAAAAGAGCCTACAGCTACACAAAAGATAGTAAGAGAAGTGTTGATGTTTATAGCTTCATTCAAATAAAATAATTATTATAAGAAAGTATCAATATATATTGTGCTTATTATTATTATTATTATATATATATATAATAACAATAATATCTATTATTATTAGTATTATTATATATATACATATAATTAGATTTGATATCTTTCATAAGACCTATACTATGAATTGAATAAGCATCATAAAATATATTAATGAAACCGATTAATCAAAGATTGATATTTTCATTTTGTATCGGTTTTCATTATTGTCTATCTGTAATCTTACAAATACCGATTTGTATCGGTTAATATTAAAGACTCATTTCTGATACCAATTTGTATCGGTAATTCATATCAATGTTAATAGTACCAATTTGTATCGGTTATACACATCACCGATAAGTATTGGTTAATATAATTGTTGATTACATTAACTTACCAATCGTTCTCCAAGGCTGCGACATATCGGGTTGTAGGTGATCAAGTGCCATGTATTATTGAGCGCCGCTTTAGTATACATTTGTTTATTTTGCTAAACACACCAATTAGTATTATCGGTTGGTAAATATGTGTTATGAAAAGAAATGGTATTATAGACATGTCTCACATATATATAATCATTTGTTGATTGGTTAAAGACAAGTATATACATCAAACAATACGAGTCTCACTTATCCAATCTGCAGAATATTGATATTAACATAAATACATATATATCTTGTGATTAAATACAATACATATATTGAGGTTATATAAGAAAAATTAAAAGTCATATATTCTGATCTAAAATTTATCATGGTATCAGAGCCAGGTTCCTCCGTTAAAGCCTAACCGCTTGAAGGAAAATTCAATTAGATTGAAGGAAGATCAAGATCAGATTTTTTTTTGAAGTCACGTACCTACAGAATGGCAAATGGAATGAGACTCGAAGACAGACTTGAAGGTGCCTCCGATTTTGAATCATGGAAACTTCGAATGATGCTGATATTAAGAAAGAATGAGCTAAAGACAATAATAGAAAATCTTCTTAAACCTAATGGAAAAGATGAACAGAGTAAATGGGAAAAAGACAATACTAAAGCAATGGAATTATTAGTGGATGGAGTGAAAAATCATCTAATAGCTGTCATCACAAAGTTAGACTCTGCTTATGACATGTTCAAAGCCTTGGAAAACATGTTTTAGATCAACAACACCAGCAGAACTCTTACCCTTAAAAATCAACTCTCTAATATTAAAATGAGTAAAGGAGTGACTATTACCTCATACTTTATGAGGATAACAGAATTAAGGAATCAACTCTCTTCTATTGGTCACATATATGATAATAAGGAGTTAACTATGATAACTCTAAATGGGCTCCCTATCTCATGGGAAAACTTTAGACAAGGAGTAAGTGCTCGCACCAAACTCCCCAAAATTGATCGACTAAAAGCTGACTGCATTCAAGAAGAGTATAACCTGAAATCCAGAGGAATCGTGGAATCCACTAAAGAAGATGTTCAGGTTCTCGTCACTAGTTCAAAAAGGAAAAAGGGCAAGAAGTCATATGAACAACAACCGTTCAAGAAACCTAGAGATGTCTCTACAATGCAATGTTTTAGATGCGACAAATATGGTCACACTGCAAGAAAGTGTCCTGGTAGACTTAGAAAGCAAGCTTCCCTTGCTGAAGTCAATAATTCAAATGTATATTCAGAGAAATGTGTATTTTAAAAGAAATTCAAGATACCTTATGATTGAGAGGGAGTTCATTGAGAAAGATAGAACACTTCTGAGGTAAAACTTGACATGATTATTGATTATTATATTAATGTTATTTTTTTTTAACTATATGGGCCCTGTGTAAATCATAAGTGACGACTTCCAAATGATTATCACTTGTATGTGTTAAAGTTATTGGAAGGTGATGATCTTACAATAACTTGATTTTCTATTGTGATAGATATCTCGTGGATAGAATCGGCGATTGAGGCAATCCACCTAGGAACGTGTGGATAGAATCATCGATGGAGGCAATCCACACTGAAGCTCGTGAGTTTGTGGATAGAATCGCCGATAGAGGCAATCCACACAAGAGCTTGTGGATAGAATCGCCAATTGAGGAAATCCACACCAAAGCTCGTGAGTTTGTGGATAGAATCGCCGATAGAGGCAATCCACACGAGAGCTTGTGGATAGAATCGCAGATTGAGGCAATCCACACCAAAGCTCGTGAGTTTGTGGATAGAATCGCCGATAAAGGCAATCCACACGAGAGCTTGTGGATAGAATCGCCGATTGACGCAATCCACACCAAAGCTCGTGAGTTTGTGGATAGAATCGCCGATAGAGGCAATCCACACGAGAGCTTGTGGATAGAATTGCCGATTGAGGCAATCCACACCAAAGCTCGTGAGTTTGTGGATAGAATCGCCAATAGAGGCAATCCGCACTAGAGCTTGTGGATAGAATCGCCGATTGAGGCAATCCACCTAAGAAGTATGGATAGAATCGCCGATAGAGGCAATCCACTTGGGAACAAACTGTCACAATTTATGAACTTATTGTGATGTGCATTTTATCTTCTCTAGCTAAGAGGGAGTGTTGATGTTTATAGCTTCATTCAAATAAAATAATTATTATAAGAAAGTATCAATATATATTGTGCTTATTATTATTATTATATATATATAATAACAATAATATCTATTATTATTATTATATATACATATAATTAGATTTGATATCTTTCATAATAACTATACTATGAATTGAATAAGCATCATAAAATATATTAATGAAACTGATTAATCAAAGATTGATATTTTCATTTTGTATCCGTTTTCATTATTGTCTATTTGTAACCTTACAAATACCGATTTGTATCGGTTAATATTAAAGACTCATTTCTAATACCGATTTGTATCGGTAATTCATATCAATGTTAACAGTACCGATTTGTATCGGTTATACACATCACCGATAAGTATTGGTTAATATAATTGTTGATTACATTTACTTACCAATCGTTCTCCAAGGCTGTGACATCGGGTTGTAGGTGATCGAGTGTCGTGTATTATCGGGCGCCGCTTTAGTATACATTTGTTTATTTTGCTAAACACACCGATTAGTATTATCGGTTGGTAAATATGTGTTATGAAAAGACATGGTATTATAGAGCCATGTCTCCTTAAGGAGACATGTCTCTATAATGACATGTCTCACATATATATAGTCATTTGTTGATTGGTAAAAGACAAGTATATACATCATACAATACGAGTCTCACTTATCCAATCTGCAGAATATTGATATTAGCATAAATACATATATATATTGTGATTAAATATATTACATATATTGAGGTTATATAAGAAAAATTAAAAGTCATATATCCTGATCTAAAATTTAACAAGCTTCACCATAACATCCAACTGAGCGAAATCTCAATAACTACTACAATGGACTTCCATGTTCCACCATCATGAGGATGCAATCCATTTTAGGCTTTTTATAGCTAGTGAAGCCTTGAGCTAAGATCAATTGTGATGAAAATTATCTTTGATTGCTGGGATGACAAAAGCAAATTGGACGGGTACAAGGATTTAGGACACCTAGTATTAATAGTGCAAAGTTGCAAAGTAAGAGATGGGTGTAGAAAATCTACAACATGCATTTGGCACATATTATGTGCACTTCAGTGTCAGCAAGGACCATATATGAAAGCTTATTGGTCTCAAAGGAATTTCTTAGTGTGATTTTAGAAATTTTACCTCAAATACCACTAAACAAGAATTTAAATGTTTCAATTGATTTAGTTCTGAATGAGAACTTGTCTCTAAGGAAACATAGCAAATGATCACTCCTGAATTAATGGAGCCAAAGGTTTAATTGTAAAAGCTATTGGAGGAAACCTATAAATTCTCACGTGTATAATCTTGTGGTGCACTGGTGCTACAAAGAAGGAAGCTGGAAGCTGTCGGCCATTAATCAAACCATTTCCAAGGAACAAGGATCTCTTTAGTCAATATAAAGGCCAAAAGCTATTCGCAAAGATTGACTTATGACCTGGAGGCTGAAAATTATCAAATTCATATCAAAGAAGAAAATGTTTACAAGACAATATTCTGAATGATCCATGGACACAATGAACTTATGGTGAGCCAGTTTAACACCAAAAGTGTTCTGGAAGATTTACTTAAGGCCTGAATATCATCAAATTCATATTAAAGAAGAATATGTTTATAAGACAGCATTCTGAATGATGCATAGATACCAAGAGTTTGTGGTGCCCCAGTTTGAAATAAATTAATTCCCCGCATAATTTTGCATGCTTGATGAGCTCCATGAGCAGTCTATACTGTTTTCCACAAACATTTAAGCAAGACTATGCTTATATTCCTAGATGATACCTTCATACTCAAGGCTGTTGAGTATGTTGTCATTGATGTCAAAGGTTGATATTCAAGGTCATATAAATCTCAGAGGATTACTCAGAGTAATGGAAAATTGGATAGAGCTACCTGCTTGCTTGCTTGAGCTGCTTGTGTGTCTACATCAGCTGCTTGCTTGTCCACTTGTCAGATTAATATGCCAAGTCACCAAGTGTATTTAAAAGACAAATATTAAATTGAATAATTCATTCACGGAAAGAGAAGGTAAAGGCAAATATTTGAATATCAATAAAGTGAGTTTTATACTTGGACATTTAATGCATTGACCGTATTGGCTGAATCTCTTGTGCAGGTGTGTGGCAGCTCTACTTTATTTATTCTCTCTATATTTGGATGAGACTCTATGGCAGTGGTTTTTGGTAATGCACGGGTTTAAGAAAGAGAATCGGTTTTATTGCCATGTCATGTTTGAAAGATCATGGCAATTTTCTCAAATTGATTCTTTTCTAACGCCTTTATTTATTCTCAATATGAAAGATCATGGCAATTTTCTCAAATTGATTCTTTTATAATGCCTTTATTTATTCTCATTATACAGCAAATGGAGATTGTGGTCAGGAAAGTTGGTGGTAATATTTTTATGCGGACAAGCCATTTAATGACTCAAATTTCAGTGTAGTCGTCTCTTCATTTCTTCATGTGTATTTGGAGTAAAGTTTTGTTAATAAATAGGAAGAGTCGACATGATTAGTAGAGCTGGCTGTGCATTGAGCTGGCTGTGCGCTGATCTTTAATACATGACTGGGCGTTTTAAAAGAATCATCATGTGCTTCAGAAGTTCATTTTTTTTATGAGCTGGGCAGTGTTTTTGAAAATCTCTGAACAGTGCAGAGATGAAATAAAGTTTTTTCATGATGAATATTAATGCAGGGCGTCACTCTTATTACTGCTGGAATATTTGATGTTTCTGACAGAAGGGTGAAACATATTTTTTTTGAAGATGAGTATCATGTGTTAATGTCATGTCCCCTTCCTGACTAGAACCTAATAATAATTAATAATGATTATAAGATTAAAATATTTAAACATTAAAATTACTAACAATAATAATAATATTAAAGTATGAAAATAAATATATAAATAATAATAAAATGATAACCCGATATAATTTTATAATAGGTCAAATATATTATAAACATTTATAATAGACATTTATACTAATTAGACATTATAATATATAACATTAAAAGATATTATAATATATGTGTGTGTGTGTGTGTGTGTGTGTCGAGCAGACAGTATAGATTTTGGATGGTCAATTCTCTACCCAGTATTGGCAAATAGAAATAATATAAACCTGGACAACATATTGTAAAGATTCGTATTCTATTGCCTGGCTTGATTCCTACATTCTAATGTTTGGCAAATATGATGAAAGAGTGATTTTTGTGTTTACATTGGATCAATAATCGCAATAAATATATAAGCTGAGAGTATTTTTCTTAACGGTGAAAGTATTGTGTTGGATATTATGGGTGGCAACTACATTGTAGCCAATTCATCTATGTCGAGGGTTCACTGTCAATTGTCGAGCATAATATAAGTGGTGCAGTTTGCAAATATCCTATGTGGGTCATCTCTATTTTCAGGCAAGTTGAGAAGTTTTACCAATCGAAGCAGTAGAGGCGCAGATACCATTGTCACCATGCATGCCGATTCAACCAAAGCAAGCTTTTTGAATCTGATCTAGGTATTGACACAGTGTGGCATATTGTGAAACCGTGGAAGTTTGAGACTAACGATGCTAGCCGTGAATAATTTAGTTCCGCCCACATTCTTCAAGCAACACCCACTCATCGCAAGTTGTATTGATTTAATAAAGCTTGCGTGATTATAGTTTGGGATGTTTTAATCAGTGTAACAGGGGCATTGGTGGACGTCGGGATGGGTTTCCAGGACGGGGAAAAAAAGGGCTTCAATTTGGGGACGGCAGGGGGCGGAGAGGGCGGGGGGAGGGGGTATTGTAATATACTATACATATAGTACTTGAAATCCTAATTATGAAATGATGTATAATAGTATAAGAACTAACAACTTATAATACCAAATACTTGAACATTGCAAAATTGCAACATGAATATCAAAAATATCATACAGATGATTTCAATGAGTAGCATGATATCAAAACAAGTACAAAATCATGTACATACATTCATAAATATGCACATGTAGTGTGTGTGTGTGTGTGTGTGTAACAGTGACCTTTACGGTAGCTAGTAAACCCCCTTTCTATCACAAGTGCTGCAGCTGTAACTTTTGCTTGCAAAAACCCTTGGCGGTGAGATGGTGGCGCGAAGGCGGTGGTGGGGGAACTTGGGAACGCCAAGTCCCCATCCCGAGGACGTCCCCGACCTAGGTGCGTGGGGGTTTAGGCGGGGGGACGCATCCCCATGTTAAACTGGTTTTAATTGTCTGTGCGGCTACTTATGTGAATATGGGAACCATTGTAGACAGCAACTTCATTAATGATGAACAATGATTTAATTACGATATGTTTGATCTCTTAAAGCAAGTTCTTAATGAAACAAAGTGGCCCGGTTCTCAATAATTATGAAGTGGTATGATAATTAATAACATGTTTATTACATAAACAAAGAGATGTGATTTCTCAAATGAAGAGGGGCGTCTCTTTATCGTATTGGAGGATATAAAATGGCATGAGAAGTAGCATTCAATGGACTGATCAGCAATCAATATACACAACTTTCAATCATTGAAGAAAGACTTTCTCACGCAAATAAGGAGACATCAGTCATCGCAGCATCAAGTAAGAAGAACCATCGTCCAAAAACAATATATATTTCCTTGCAGTATTCGATCTTACATATAGCAATTAAGACAATCAGCATTCCTTTATTATATACCAGTCATAAAGGGAACAGCGATTACAAGATAGATAGAATCAAAAATAAAATTAAATCCTTACTTCAAGCAGTCAATCAATCACAAAGGGGTCAATCGTACCAGTGGAAATGTCATGTAATAGCTTGAGGTCACTTGTAAGGACTGAGAGTTATATTAGACTTGACTATTGTAAAAGGAAATAGCCCATTTCAATTGATTTCTCGTATTGCAGGGCTATTTTGATCAAGCAAACTATATGTCAGAGGGGAAAAGTGCCAAATTGTTGTAAGAACTAGATGGGGACATTACAGTTAAAAAAAATTGGAGGCCGGTGACTTCTTTTGTACTGGAGTACTGCAAATTGCAATGAAAAAGAGCAGATTTTACTTTGAGACTTGCAAAAAAAGATAAGTATTCTAGACACTTCTACGCTTTCTCAGGCGTGGAACCACTTTATGCTATCTGTAGTCAATAACCATGAAAACCTTGCTGCAATTTCTGAAGATTGTGAGATGATATAGTCATATTATTTTGAAGGAGTCTGTTTTTTTTTTTATGCAGTACTGTGCGTTCTCGTAGGGAATAAGAACTCTTTATGGTTTGCCATAGATGAAGGAGAGTGGGAGATGTGTCGTGTGGTTCAGATAAGAGTGCAATTCTCTTAAAAACAGAGGAGCACATTTTGATCGTAGTTGGACATAGCATTGGAAGATAGTACATATGAATGGGAGTAAGCTGGGCATAATTTTTGGATACAGCTGCAAGTTTGTATACCATACTACATAATTCTCAGATCACATACCTCTGCTATTTATTGATATTCTGTTATCGAGTGAAGTTTCTAAACTGTGAAGAAATTTACTTCTGTTCTATTTGATCTGCCCTCTCTTATGATTTGTGTGAGATATCTCCAAGGCATGATCTGCCCTCTCTTATGATTCGCGTGAGATATCTCCAAGGCATGAGGTTTCAATATATTGTGTCTGGTATATTATATTACAATAATAGTTAGTTTCTATTAATGGTTATCTATTTATCTATTGTAAATATTAGAATCTTTCTAATATTTAGTTTTTAGTTAGTTAGAATAGAATGTTTCTATTCTCTACAGGTGTTTCCTAAGGAAACATCAATTTTGTATATATAGATCTTTCTATCTCTGTTAATATCATCAAGTATTTTACCAATTATTTCCCGTAATATGGTATCAGAGCTGTTTTTTCTTTGAAAATTTATAATTTCTTCATTGAAATTACTTGTTCAAAATTTTCGAAATTACTTATCAGCAAATACCGCGCTTCCATATCTCTTCTTTTCAACTTGCATTTTTTTCCTGCTCACGACAAGTCTCTGTCTGGACGCGACGTCTCTGCAACTCCTCCCAGTGCCGTTTTTTTCCTCCTAGTCACATTTCTTCGCTGCATGCTCCAGGTCGTGACTGGTCTTTGTAGGCACAAATGACATTTTCTGCCACTTTCGACCTCTTTCCAGGTCGTTTTTGAGAAAAACGACCTTAGTTATGGTCTGTTTTTGGCATTCTGCACATGTTTGGAGGATTTCTTGCTTTGTGCAGACTTTAATGGCCGTCGCCTAGGGTTTCATTCGAAAACCCTAATTTTTTGGCTCAGAAATTTTCTTTATCACAGATTCTTGGAGGTTTTTTTTTTAGAGCTCAACTGGGTTGTCGTCCGTTTTTTCTGGGTGCCTCGATTTTTGAGCCAATGGATCCAAAATCTAACAACATATTCCTTCTAGTTTTTTGAGCTCTCTTCTAGGTACCACTTCATTCTTTTTTGGGTCTTCCAACATTTTGCCTCGAAGTACGTGCCTTCTCAGTTCTACACGTTTTTCACTAAAAATCGTGCCATGGCATCACTGACAAATATTCTGCTCGAGGGAAATCAGAAATTCAAGCACCAGTTAACCACACCCCACACACCACAACATAACAGTGTAGTGAACGTCGAAACAAAACAATCACCTGGATGGCTAGATCTATGCTTGAGCACAGACATGTTCCGAAGAAATTTTGGGCGGAAGCAATTAACACTGCAGTCTACCTTTTGAGCCGGTCACCCACTGTGGCGATCAAAGGCAAGACCCCGAAAGAGGCCCGGTCAGGTCGCAAGCCCAGAATCAGTCACCTAAAGGTTTTTGGCTCTCTTGCCTATGTTTGAATCCCTAATGCGTCACACACCAAGTTGGATGCCAAGAGCCAGAAACTCATGCTTGCTGGATATAGTAGTCTTCACAAAGCCTACCGCTTGATCAACATTGAGACATCTAGTCTCCTGTACAGTCGTGATGTAGTCTTTGATGAGCAACAATGACCGTTCATGCCTATCTCTCCTACTCCTGATTTAGCAAACCAGTCTATGAAGGCTCATGATTTGGGAGTTTGGCTTCCATTAGGTCCATCTGATGGGAGGGCTCCACCAGTTCAAGTAGCTCCAGTAGTACCAGTGATTCTTGTACAGACACCTTCGGCCTCTCCTACAGGATCACCCAGATATGCAGATGCTTCACGTGATTTTGATCCAGATTCTTCTAATGAGGAACCTGATCATAGAGCATCTCTTGATGCCTAAGTTGTCAGATTCGAACCCTAGACCCCAGATCTGGATCCGGGTCCGGATTCGCTCCTCGGTCCGTGCTGGATCCAGACAAGGTCTGGATTTGGACTTGTGGGTCCGTTTGGATCCGCGATGCGCGGATCCCCACGAACCCACAGGTCCAAATCTGGACCCTGCCCGGATCCAGCACGGACCGGGCCGGATCAATTGTAGTTTTGCCAGCAGACGGAGTTTAAGACGTTTTTTTGGCAAAATTTATAAATTTTTGACATCCACAACCCAAATTTTTGACATCGCCAAACTTGGGCCCGCTAAAAAATAATCTTTGTGCCTTTATAAAATAATTAAAATCGGTTGAGCTTTCGAGGGCGCTGCCCCTGAAAACCCCTGCAGGGGCGCTGCCCCTTGACCCCGCCCTGTACTGCAACAGGGAGCGCACAAGGGGCACTATCCCTTGACCCCATCTTGGGGGCTTTGCCCCCAAACCCCCATCTAATAATTTGGGGTGAAAACTGCGCCAATAAAAGTGGGGAAGAATTAACCTTAGAGTCTTATTAGGTTCCATATAGAAGATGATGATGAAGAAGAAGAATATCAATAAATTATTAATCCATTAGTTGAACTTCAAACAATGATACTTGAACTATTGTTATGAATTAATTTTAATGTTTTGAATCTTTGAGATTTGGCATTGATCAATGATCAAGCATCATAGATTCATACTATGAAATGATTTAGTTTTAGAAATATATATATTTCTCTTACTTTTTGTATATATAATGCATATATATATATTTATATACATATACACACACGAACCCATACGAATCCTAATGGGATTTTTTTTTCCACGAATCCACGAACCGGACCTGCGAACTCGAATCTGTCCCCGAACCCGAATCGGCAACTTAGCTTGATGCTAATGTTGGTCCTCCTCTCTGGCCTAAATGGTGGGCTAAGACACTTGCTGATCTTCGAGATGGTGAGCTCATCAAGGGAAGAACTGCTCGAAAAAAGAGCAAACCTACAGAGACTGTCAATATTGCTCTCATGGCCAACATTCACAATGTGTTTGAACCTCAAACATACTCAGAGGCTAAAGGAATTTCAGAGTGGGAACAGGCCATGAATTCTGAACACCAGAGCCTGCTGAAGAATCACACCTAGGTCCTTTCTAATCTTCCACCAGGGAAGAAACCCATTGGTTGCAAATGGGTCTACAAAATAAAGTATAAATCTGATGATACTTTAGATAAGCACAAAGCTCGTTTAGTTACGAAGGGCTTCTCTCAGCGTCAGGGCATTGATTACAAGGAGACCTTTGCTCCTACAGAAAAGATGAGCACTATCAGAGTAGTCCTAGCCATGCCAGCTCAGTTTGGTTGGTAGGTCCATTAGATGGACGTTAAGAGTGCTTTCTTGAATGGCGACCTACAAGAAGAGGTTTACATGACACAACCTCCTGGTTTCAAGGTTGCTAGTAAAGAACACCAGGTACTCAGACTAGTGAACACTCTCTATGGCTTGAAGCAAGGCCCTAGGGCATGGTACATGAAAATTGATAAGTACCTAGTGATCAAGGCTTCTAGAGGAGTTCTTCAGACTCAAATTTGTACATCAAAACTACTGACAGTGACATCATCCTTCTGGTCATTTATGTGGATGATTTGATCATCACAGGCAGTTCGACATCTTTGATTCAAGGAATCAAACAGAGTTTATGTCAGTCTTTTGATATGATTGACCTTGGCCTCATGCATTATTGCCTCGATATTGAGGTTTGGCAACAGTTTTCTGGTTATTCATTTCTCAGTCCAAATATGCCAAGGCTCTATTAGACAAGTTTCGTATGCAAGATTGCAATCCTGCATCTACACCTATGGAGAAAGGTCTGAAGTTCTCAGCCAAGTCAGACTCTCCTCCAATTGATGAGTAACATACAGGCAACTAGTAGGCAATCTTATCTATCTCTCTGCTACTAGACCTGATATCAGCTTCGCAGTCAGCTACTTTTCACGCTTTATGTCAGCTTCCAAGGCTGATCATTGGATGGCTGCTAAGCGTGTGCTTCGTTATGTGAAGGGCGTTAATGATTATGGAATTCTCTACTCTCGCAGTCCTAATCCTAGACTCAGTGGATTCACAAATTCCGATTGGACAGGCTCTGTTGACGATAAAAAGTCATCCTCTGGATATGTGTTTAGTTTGAGATCTGGTGTCGCCACATCGACCAGTTAGAAGCAGCAGGCCGTTTCCCTCTCCTCTACAGAGGCCGAATACAGAGGGGCATTTAAGGCAGGTTGTGAAGCTGTTTGGCTTCGTCAAATGCTTGGGGATATGCAGATGTCACCAGCAGGCCCGACCACTTTGTTTGTTGATAACGAAGGCGTTATCAAGTTAGCACGAAATCTAGTCTTCTATGAAAGAACCAAGCATGTAGATGTTCACTATCACTACATTCGGCAATTGGTTGAAGACGGGGCAATACATTTGCAATATGTTCCTACAGCGGATCAGACTGCAGACATTCTCACCAAGCCTCTTGGTCCAGACAAGTTTGCCAAATTCAGAGGACAGCTCGGTGTAGTGGATAGATTAACCATTAAAGAAGGGTCTTACAATAATAGTTAGTTTCTATTAATTGTTATCTATTTATCTGTTGTAAACCTATTGTAAATATTAGAATCTTTCTAATATTTAGTTTTCAGTTAGTTAAAATAGAATGTTTCTATTCTCTACGTGTGTTTCCTAAGGAAACATCATTCATTATTTTGTATATATAGATCTTTCGATCTCTGTTAATATCATCAAGTATTTTACCAATTACTTCCCGTAATATAGTATTCTGAGACAAAGAGATCTATTTTTGAGACAATGTTTTATGAAGATGAACAGCGTTTTGAGAAAATCAAGTCAAGGAGTCAAGTGAGAAGATTTTAGAATCGAGTATAATGAAAGGGGTGTTGTGCTTAGTGATTGAGGTGTAGTGTGTGTTCTGAAAATTGTTATTGAGTTTTGCATTGAGTTGGTGCTCTCAAACTGGGGTTGATGCCTCAGCCGACTGGAGTTGGTGCTTCAACTGTTCGGAGTTGGTGCTTTGAAGAGGGTTGATGCTCTCGTGAGTTGGTGCTCACATTTTGTAATCTGGATTAGTGCCCTTTGTTAGTTATATGTCATGGTTTTTTACTAGAAAGGGTTTTCCACGAGAAATTTGGTGATAGTGCATTTTGATAGTTGCTCTCTTTATATTTATGGGGTTTATACATTTAAAATTTTAAAATTTTTGCAATACTGATTCACCCCCCTTCCTCACCCCCCCTGCCTCTCAGTATTTCCTGTGTGCTCTTCAAAGCCAGCAAGGACATGAACAACACATGTTTGGCATCACAAGAGCATAGAGTGGACCCATTATATGCAAAGATGTAAACACAGATTATATCAAAAATGAACTACTTAGGCCATATAATATCTAATCTGGGATCACAATAGGCCCACAAAAGATTCAAGCCATTCTTGAGTGCTAAGTGCTCACAAATGTTATGGAAGTCAAAGCTTTCATAAAATTGGTTTGACACATCCAGCAAGCCTTGAATGTATTATCAAGGAACATGAACCCCATCACAATCTTGATAAAGTCAACACATTCAAAAGGACATGTTACACCTCTAGATTGTTCTTCCCTGAATTCAATTGATTTGGAAGTTTGAAAAGTGATCTAGAAGATGAAATCACACCAATTTGATCATGAAAACTTCCAGTAAAGGGTTGTTCCTTCACTTTATTTTCTGATGGGAAAATCTTTACATTGCTCAACAGCGCAAGAACCATAAATCCATACAATAATCAGAATACTTGCAAGAGGTAAAACAAAGTTACAAATGGCTTGTGAAGTCTATCCTTGAGTGTAATATCCTTGCTCAAGTTTCCCTTGTATTCATGTAAAAAAAATAATATATATATTCATTTTTTTTCACTTAACTGTCAACTCAGAATTGCTATATTCAGAAGTTTATGCTTGGTATGTTGCAGTTTGTTTATCATTATCAAAACAATTTATTGACTTTCATGTACCAAAGTAAAGCAATATGTGTAATGGACGATAACAAATTATTCGATTTTTTTATTTCTGAAAGTTCAAAATGCACCTTTCCGACAGCAAAATGAGTTTCAGACAATTTGATTCCAGTAATAATGTTCAACTCTGAATTTGGAAGAGAGCTTGATAGTCATTCACTTCAGGAAGCAACAAACCATTCATCGCATTAAAAGGCGCCATCAGCAATCAATGTGTATTACAAATGTGAGCCAATTCAAGGTCTTCCCATGCATTGTTGTTGATAACTTTATAGTCAGCCAACAGAGATGCACAGCTCCAGATATACCCACACAGCTAGCAATTAAGCTTTACATAGCACTCAGAATTAACATAGCACTCAAAATTCGCTGGTGATTTGGCAAACAGCTCAAAGTGATAAAACTACTGCGAAAATTAACAATTCGCCAGCTCGACTCCAACCCTTGTCTCCCAGCAAACTTCCAATAAAATTCATAAGTGTTCAAAAGATGATCAAGAAGATTTTCAAAAGCTCCATATAAAGATTGAATCTTCTCCAATAAGGCTTGAATTCTCAGCTTCAAGAGGAAGCTCTAAACCATTAGACTTCATTAAGTTTGGATAAAACATAACTTTCAAATATAAACTCCTTTTCCCTCCACTTAAAATTCCAAACTTAAGACATTATAATATCATTAAATGACTAATGATTTCACATATTATAAGCTTAAGAAAATAATCAATTAAAATAACTTAATTAATTAATTCAAGTCACTCCAAGCCCACTCTGTTTAACTGCATGGTCAAACCATCTGCTCGGACACCTGCCAGAAATAGCAATTGATAAAAAAGAGACTAACTATAAATAGTAAGTACTCACTCAAAAACCCCCAATTCCATACATTAGCCCACGAGGGTCGCAATGATGGGCTAACAATCATGTCCCCAAACATCTGCTAAATCGGGGACATCATAGTCCTCCCTCCCCAAGATTGCTTGTCCTCGAGCAATTGCAATCTGGGTTGCTAAAGAATATCCTCTGATTCCCAAGTGGCATCCTCAACAAGTAAACCATGTCATTTCACCAAGAACTCTCTGATGACTCGTCATCACAAATGCCTCTCTCGAGTCTCCAATATATCCTCGAGAATCAACTCCAACTTCCCCTCATCATCTAGGGGTGGCAAAATAGAAGACAAGACAAAATGCCTACCTAACGCCTTCTTGAGGCACGACACATGAAAAACATTATGCACCCTGTTGTCCTCTGGCAAATCCAGCTCATACGCAACCTCGCCTACCCGTCTAACAACACGGAAAGGGCCATAGTACCGAGGTTTGAGCTTCTCAGCTCCACTCTTCCGAATAGATGACTGCCTGAAGGGCTGCAGCATCAAATAAACCATATCCCCAACCTGGAAAGAGTGTGCAACTCTCCTCTTATCAGCATATTGCTTTTGTTGATTCTGAGCTCTCTAGATATTATCCCGCAATGTCCCCATAATGTCTTGACTGTCCTGTAGCAAATCACCTGCACTGGGAACTCTGTTATCACTGAAAAGCAAATCCAAGAAACTGGGAGAATCATATCATTACAGAGCTATGAAAGGAGTCATCTGAATAGAGTCTAGACATATGGTGAGTGGAATTATAACAATACTCACATAAGTAAATCCACTTCACCCAAGCTCTCTGCTGAGCAGACACATAATTTCGAAAATAGGCCTCCACCCATTTATTAACAATCTCAGTTTGACCATCAATCTGAGGGTAGTAACTAGTACTAGCAGTCAACTCTGACCCACACAACCTGAATAGCTCCTGCCAAAAATGACTCATAAAATGGCTATCTCAGTCACTCACTATAATCCGGGGTAAACCATGAAATCTAAACACCTCCTGGAAGAATAAATCTGCAACCTGAGTTGCTGAAAATGTAGTAGTGATCAGGAAAAAATGAGCATATTTTGTAAGACGATCAACTACCGCATAAATGCAATCTCTACCCTGGGCTTGAGGCAAGCCCACAATAAAGTCCATAGAAATGCATTCCCACTTCCGCTCAGGAATGGGAAGTGGCTGCAGTAACCCTGTTGGATATGTGTGCTCCTGCTTGTTCTGTTGGCGAACAGAACACTCCCTAACATACTGTTGCACATCATACTTGAAGCCTTTCTACGTAAATCTCTCCCGCACCTACCTATAAGTTTTGAAGAACCTGGGGTGTCCAGCCAAGTGAGAATCATGGAAAGCTCTCAACACCACCAGTCTGACACTTGACCCTGGAACCAAAAAAACCCTCTCCTTGTAAATGATCAACTCATTTACAAGAGTATACTTGTTGTCCTGGATGGTCCCATCAATAAAACCAGCTACCCATTGATCCCTAGCATAATCAGCAATAATCAAATGCCTACAATCCTCAAATATCTCAGTCATAGCACATAAATGAGGCCTCCGTGAAAGTGCATCAACAACCACATTCTGAGTACCCTTGATATAAGAAATATGAAAATCATATGAGTGTAGTTTACTGACCCACTTTTGTTGTCTCTCATTGAGATCACGCTGTCCAAGGAAATACTTCAGGCTGTTATGATCAATTTTTATGCAAAACTTACTACCAACCAAATATTGCCTAAATTTAGCCAAAGCATGCATTATGGCTAACATTTCATTGTCATATACACTAAAAGCTCTCTCAGGACACCTGAGCTTCCTGCTCTCAAAAACAATGGGATGGTGATCCTGGGAAAGTACCGCACCAATGCCCTCACCAAAAGCATCACAATGCAAATCAAACGGTCTAGAGAAATCTGGCATCGCTAGAATCGGACATGATGTCATAATCGACTTGAACTTCTCAAAACACTCATGTGCTTGAAAGGTCCACTCAAAAGCCCCCTTATGGGTCAAATCAGTCAAAGGCGCTGCATGTCGTGAGAGCCCCGCTACAAATCTACGATAGAAAGCACACAGACCAATGAATCCTCTGAGTTGTGTCAAGTTCCCTGGAGTAGGCCAATCCAAAATAGCACGAACCTTATTAGGGTCCATGCGCACTCCCTCTGCACTGATAATGTGACCAAGATACAACAGCTCAGTCATTCCCAAGGCACACTTGGACTCCTTTGCATACAAGGAAGCCCTTTCTAGAATATCCAGCACAATATCCAAATGAGCAAGATGGTCATCTCATGTCTTACTAAATACCAAAATATCATCAAAGAAAACCAGAACAAATTTCCTCAACTGACTGTGGAAGACCCTGTTCATGGTAGACTGAAAGGTAGCGTGAGCACTAGTCAACCCAAAAAGCATGACTAAAAACTCAAAATGCCCACAGTTACATCTAAAGGTTGTCTTCCATATGTCCTCCCAAACTCGGATCTGATGGTAGCCCGATCTCAAATCAATTTTAGAGAAGTAGCATGCACCATGCAACTCATCGATGCGCAGAATAAGGTACATGTTCTTAATTGTCCTTCAATTCAGCATCCTGTAGTCAATGCACATCCGGAGAGTACCATCCTTTTTCTTCACCAAAACAACTGATGAAGCAAAGGGAGACTTACACGGCCTAATATGCCCCATAGAAATCAGCTCCTGAATTGTTTTCTCAATCTCATCTTTCAGGTGCTCGGGGTGTCGGTAAGGAGTAATCATAATGGGCTTAGTGCCCTCCTCTAACTCAATAATGTGCTCAATACCTCTGTCAGGTGGCCTGCCATGTGGTAAATCACTACACACTTTAGAGTGTTTAGTCCTAAGCTCCTGTATGTTAGGGTGATAAGCTCATTTCCCTGACTCATCAAGTGTGGGTAATATCCTACACTCTACTGCCCACTCAACTGCATCATGGCTAATGAGACGTTGTATACGTCTAAGTGACATAGTCTTCAGATTCTCCTCCCTGATTGCCTTGAGTATATGTTTCTTACCATTTACTTCAAACTTCATTTCCATATCCTTATGGCTGAGATAAAAGGTCTCAATAGAATGCAACCAGTGCATACCCAAAACTAAATCAATACCTCCCATGTCAACCACATAAAAATCAGTTTTGAACTCATAATTGTTTAATTTCATGGGAAGATCCGGAATCATTCTGTCACACTTCAGAGTGTAACCATCAGTCACCTTAACTCTAATGCCCTCAAACTCCCCTATCTGTATGCCTCTCCTAGAGACCAAACGTGAATCTATGAAGCTATGGGTGGCACATGTATCCAACAAGGCAATGACACACTGCCCTGCTAAGAGGCCCCTCATCCTGAAAGATCCCTCTTTCTACATGCTAGAGAGGTGTACAACCTTGAGGTGGGAATCCTCATCCACCTTCTCACTGTTAACTACTTCTTCATAGCTCTCTTCTTCATGATCAGCTTGTTGCCCCTCAAAATCAGAATTATGCTCATGCTCATAATACCACTCCATAACCCTATTTCTACCTTTAGGCTTCAAGGGACATTCATGTTTATCATCGTAAGGACCCCTGCAATAAAAACACAATCTTTTTCTCCTTGGATCATTGAGTGTTTCTTGATCTAAAGGCCATGTCCCAGGTTTCTTGAAATCTGGTCCTTCAATTCTTTTTGGACCAACCTTATTATCATATGGAGGATTAGGTGGTTTAGGAGGAAATCTATAACGTGGAGCTGAAAACTCCAAGTCTTGCTTTTTTCATAGCCAACTACAAAGATGTAGGGTCAAAAGTCTTAACCCACCCCCTAAGAGGTTCAACTAACCCCTGAACAAAACAGCATAACACATCTCCTCTCTCAAATATCATAAACCATCACTGAAACCTTCTGGAACTCACTGATAAATGCATCCAAACTACCTGTTTGTTTGAGTTGTGCCAACTCCCGGAAATAGGACTCTGGGTCCTTCATGTCAAACCTCTCTACCAGTCCATCTACAAACTCCTGGTAGGAAACAATCTAATCATGATGTAAGGAAACCAACCCATGGTACCACCAGTCATGGGCTACACCATCTAAATGCAGAATAGCAAACCTGATGGCGTCCTCTTCAAACATAGGACGTAAAGATAAATAAGTGTCAAGCTTGTGAATCCAAGCTCTAGTTGTCATTTTTCCGCTCCCATCAAAAAGCATCAAAGTTAGCTTGTTGGTTGCTTGTTTCAATTCATGGTTCACATGTCTCTGTCTCCCATCTGTTCTACCCTTAGAACGTTCTCTTTTCTGAGTCATGAACCTGTCAAAATTTAAACGTTGCTTTACTTCGTGAGGTAAAGGATCCCACTCTATATATAAAGCCAATATGTCATCAATAAATGACACCTCCTCAATACGAACAGCATCAATCTCCGGTCTCAAGAAGGTGGGACATAGAGGCATGTCCTGTGTAACTGTCAAATCAACTCTAGACCTGTGAGAACTAGATGAGATACTCCTAGTATCTCTATCCCTGCCCTAATCTCTAGGCAGTGAAATGCGCCGAAGAGTATCAGATAAATTTTGTAAGACAGTTGTCATCTGCTACTGGCCAGCCGCCAACTCCTGCTGGCTATGTGCAATATTCCTGAACATTGTCCTAGCTTCTCTTTCCTCATCATTATCTGCATTGTCTGGAATTCTATCACCTATATTTCCATGTTCCTGATCACCAGGTGGTGGAGAATTTCTCCCTCTGTGAGTGTAATGATAAGCTAGTATAATTTTGTCACCCTCCATTAATTAAGCCCAATCCCCTGCACGCTAACAAGAAAACTGCTCTGATACCACTTTAAAGAGCCTGCATGGCTCAATTTCCCAAATTGACTGCAAAAGAACTCTATAATTCTGGAATTCAATTCTCTTTTCAAATTTTCAACAATATATATATATTGAGCTTTTCAAGATGTAAAGCAATTGCAAATTGACCACAATTAAACTAACTCTCGAAACATAAACAAAATTCATATCCAACCTCTTATCATTTTATTGAAATCGAAATTGTGTTTATTCAAAACTAACATTAATCAAAACAACCAAACTATGTAAGAGGAACCTGTTCGATCCATGCTACCAAGTTGGCCAGGGCTAGCAAAGGAGATGGTGGTTGTTAGCTAGAATGCCACGACAACCACGAACCACAACAACCCCTCTTTACTAGGTGATCCCTCTCCACAGAATCAAAGTGAAGCTCGATTGGTGTTAAGATATGATTCCGCGGCAATTGATAATGGCAGCGGCTGAGGTAGATAACTCTCACGCCTTTCCTCTATTCTAAAAACTCCTCTGGATGATATGAAACTCTAGCTTGCGGCTAGGGCTATGTAATCCAAGAAATTCATCAAATGACGTCTCGTAAAGGATTCAGCAACAACCAACACTTCACAATTTGCTGGCGATTTGGCAACCGGCTCAAAGTGATAAAACTACTACAAGAATTAACAATTCTCCAGCTTGACTCCAACCCTTGTCTCCCAGCAAACTTCCAATAAAATTCATGTGTTCAAAAGATGATCAAGAAGATTTTCGAAAGCTCCATATAAAGATTAAATCTTCTCCAATAAGGCTCGAATTCTCAGCTTCAAGAGGAAGCTCTTCATAACTTAAACCATTAGACTTCATTAAGTTTAGATAAAACATATAAGTTTCAAATATAAACTCCTTTTCCCTCCACTTAAAATTCCAAACTTAAGACATTATAATATCATTAAATGACTAATGATTTGACATATTATAAGCTTAAGAAAATAAATTATAATCAATTAAGATAATTTAATTAATTAATTCAAGTCTCTCCAAGCCCACTCTGTTTAACTGCATGGTCAAACCATCTGCTCGGACACCTGCCAGAAATAGCAACTGATAAAAAAGAGACTTACTATAAATAGTAAGTACTCACTCAGAGACCCCCAAATCCAGACATTAGCCCACAAGGGTCACAATGATGGGCTAACAATCATGTCCCCAAACACCTGCTAAATCGGGGACATCACATACTTCTCACAGCAATCCACATTCGATACAAATACAAACCCTTAGAATAGTTGGCCAAATTAAAGATCGGGCCCCAATAACAATCTACATTAAAATATTTGATCTTTATTGAATCGACCTCTTTTAATAATATTAATCATTAATATTGAAGAGCTGCAATTCTGAAAACTCAGTTGATATTAAGCCGTCCAGTGCATGATAACATCTCTTGACAAAGCATTTATATTTATTCCTGAATCAAACATCAAATTTGTCTCCAAAGAAGACTTAACAAATTTGCCTAGATGTAGACTCTGTCACAAATGCACCCCTTAGGAACAGCTAGGTCTTTGTCCAACCCTTCTGTAGAACTCCTAAAGGTTTTTGTCTACAAAAATAATATAACATTTTATCAAATCCAAGGCCATGTCTAATTCATCACTAGGAATCCCCTTATAAAGATCTGCACGAAGCATCTAGAAGATGGGCCGACTTGCACGACTAGAGAAATATCTTTAATAAAATGACCTTATGATAATATTCTATTATTGTATTATTATTTAGTTAAATTAATTAATATTAAGTCCTCATTTGAATTATCAGCTTTGTTTCTGGATTCTATTGTGTAAGATTTTACTGTTGAAGATCACTTAGACCAAGAATTGGCTTATCTTCATCATGTCTTCCTTCTCAACAGCTATAGCAACAAGCAAGTCTCTAGAACCTTCAACCAAGCTAAGTCTATCTTTTTCTACAAACCCTAACCTTCTACTCCCTTCACCCCTCCCATTGCCACCTTGCCTTACATTGAAGGCGTTTCCCAAAAAATCTCTAAAATCCTTCTTAAGAACATTGGTTGTTCTTTTAAACCCATCTCGACCTTGAGAAACTTCATCCCCTCTCTTAGAGATCCTAAGGATAGCTATATTGATTTTGGTGTCTACAAAGTGGTTTGTTCTTGGGGCATCCCTTACATAGGTGAGACTGGTCGCTCTTTCAAAACCAAAATCAAGGAGCACGATGCAAACATTAAACATGAGAGGATCCTCAAATCTTCTTTGGTCGATCATTCTTCCTCTTCCAAACACCATATCGAATCAGAAAACACCCTAATTCTCTCTAAAGAGGATAACTTCTTCAAAAGAAAGATCAAGGAAGCCATCACGATCTACAATCATCCCTCTAACCTTAACCGGGACAAAGGTTGGAACCTTGGTACATCTTGGCACCCTCTTTTATCTAGTCTTAGACCCTAGTTGTGGCCCCCTCCCTTGTCTCCCTTCCTCCCCCCTCCCTATTCTTTCTTTGATTGTCCTTTCTCCCCCTCTCCTTGGCTTCCTTCTCTCACTCCTCTCCCCTCCTCCTCCCTTCTTTCTTTTTGGCTCCTTGGGTCTCTCTTAGCATAAATCTTTTTTCTTTTGTTTTTATTCTTCCACTTTTTTGTATTCTTTTATATACTTTTTCTCTTCTTGTTATATTATTCATTTTTATTGATTTCTTTCTTTGTTTAATATTTATTTCTCTATACACTTACATTGCATACATACTCACACACACATAAATATATAGTTGTGTTTATATATATATATGCATACATACTCACACACACATAAATATATAGTTGTGTTTATATATATATATATATATATATATATACACACACACGCGCGCGTGTATACATGTATATACGTGGATTCTTACATACATGTATATGTGTGGATATATTGATATATATTCTTTCTTATTAAAATATTTTATATTTATTTACATATTAGTATTAATATATATAATCTTTCTTAAGAAATTCTTTTATATTTATTTGCATATTAGTATATATATACATAAGTATGTATATATTTTTTGACATTTAGATTTTTTTATTTTTTTATTTTTCTTTTCTATGTTTTAGACTTGGTTTGTCTTATTTTATTATTTTGGTTTTTTATTTTCTGTTCCTTTCTCTTGTTATTTCTATTTCGTTTTCTATCTTTTTCAATTTCTTTAGGTCTTCATTTTTTTTTCCTTATTTTTAATCTTTTACTTGTTCCTTGTTATTTTTTCTCTTTCTCTTATTTTTCTTTTGTTTATTCTTTTGTTAATTTTTATGTTTATTTATTTGGTTTATTAATTTGTTCCTTTCTTTTTATTTATTCGTTATTGTTTTTGTCTAAACCTCTTGCTACCCTTTACCCTCCACCCTCTCTCCCTTTTCTTTATAAACCTTGTGGGCCTACAATCCACTCATTTTTCTCCCGTCAGTTCTCTCACCCATCATGATGATGGATCACAGAGTATGATCCAAAACGTTGATGCATTAAAACTCTTACACAGTAGAATCCAAAAACAAAGCTGATAACCGATTATCGACTATGGAAATCTATTCTATTATTCGTCATTTGAATATTTTATTTATTTCTTTGACAACTTTAATAAAAATCAATATAATTAATTGTCACCTTACAATTGGGGACATTACATTGAGGCAGAAATGAATAGATAATGGTTCAAATTCAAAACAAATTGGATCACAATTACACATGCCTTATAGATTGAAACTTAGGTTCTCTGGTTGCTAGATTGTAGAAAAGAAAATAGACATGACGGGATTGATTGCTCAAGCTTGTGCAAGATCAAATAGCATCTGTAATCCTAACACGAGATTAAAGTTGTTAGTCTCCAATTGTGAGCCAGCATTAACAAACAAATAAATAGGAAGAAAGGTTTCAACAAATGAGGGTACTCGTTTGGTTGTACTACAATTGCAAAGTTGACAAAAAGTACTTGTGGTAAGCACTGATGCAAAGTTTTGTTGTGAGGTTTTCACACCATCGCCCCATTGGAAATGGGGACCCCCTTTTTCACTTCGCAGTGAGGTAGTTGTCCCAGGTAGTCTTTGTCCAGTGGCAACTTTCAAGTCTACGAGATGAGTTTGAGCAACTTTGGCTCACTAGGGGATCAAGTCAGTCAGGGATAGGAGTGAGAGTTGGGCCAAGCTAGTCAAGGATGTGGAATTGAAGTCAAGAGATTTTGTGATGAAATGAATTAGAATCCTTGGAATTCTTGTTCCAGTATCAAATTTATCTTGGACGGTCAGGAAAAGCTATGGAAAAGAACATTGATGGGAGCGTAATGATTACTGAAATTTGGCTGAGTCTGAAAAAAATTGGATCTCCCAAAATCTAAAATCTACATTATAACTCCTATGAATCTAAAACCACTTTGAAACATCCTGACAGTATATACATAAAATATAACTTGAAGTATAAGTCATTATATTTTATGTTCCGTCCTACTGCATGAGGGACTGATCTCAAATTTTGCTTGCCAAATGGATGCAACCATGAAGTTTTGGAGATTTTGACAAAGGAGAAATGAAGAGGGAGTCATGAACAAAATGGGGAGGAAATCAACAAGAAAACGAAGTTGCAAATGAAGAAGATAAGAGAAGTCAAGGCATTTTGTGGAGCAAAGAAGTCGAGATTCAAGAGAAGGCAACTTGGACTTGTGTCCAAGGACAGGGCTGTCCAAGGGCAGGTCGGATTCCGACCTGACCTTGGGCATGCTTGTCCAAACCTAGTCAAAATTCCACCCTCACAAGGAAAGTGTGTCTTGACTCCTTAACAGTTCCCAATCGGAGTATAAACATTTTTGACAACTACAAGTCTGATTTGAGGTATAAGAAGATCCATGTCTTCACTTAAAGTCCTGAAATCAAACCCTCAAGACAAAATTTCCAAGGACTAATCTTAGATTTCAACCTTGATTCATCAAATTATAAGCATCGAGAAGATTTTTGAGAGGCAAAATGAAAAGATGAAGCATGAAGTAAGTTGGGTTTTGTGTCCAATACTAGGTTGGAATCCGACCTGGGCTTGGAAAGGTCAAGTCGGATTTCGACTTGCCCTTCGACAAGGTAGTCCAAGATACATTGAATTTCCACCCTCTTCCTTGTGACATATCTACATTCCTTGGGCGAGCATGCTTGGAGATATGAAGGTTTTAAGACATGAAACATCATTTCCCCTTTTCAAACTAAGCTAATGGAGATATAAAATTTCAAGGCAAACTAAAAGTCAGATGTGGAAAATCATGATCAGATCTGAAATCCAAATGAAATCAATAATCAACTCGCCATATTGGGGTCAAGAGGATCCACTTCTAGAAGTGAAAATGAGGTTTTGAATGGATGACATTAAGCGAACAAGGTTGTCCAACCTGAGGTCAGATTCCGACCAAGGCTTAGAAATGCCTGTCCAAGGCTTGGTCGGATTCCAACCAGAGCTTGCACACACACTTATAGCCCTTTCAAACGCTTACTACCATTCATTAGAAGGTCCGAGACAAATTGCCTAGGCTTTGATCATGATTGTCTGATGAATTTAAGGGAAGAATAGCTGATCAAGGCAAATCCCTGATGAAATCTAATCCTTTTGTAGTTAGACCTAAGCAAAAGCATGTATGAAGTTCAAATATTTTGCCACTAAAACTGAGCTAACCATGACAAAATCAGAAGTCAAAGGCTGAGCTTGCTCATAATTTAAGTGAAACGAAGGAGGAAATGCTAGGTTTGAGGTTGCTGTCTCTAGGAACCTTGTCCTAAGGCAGGTCAGAATCCGACCTGGCCTTGCAAAAGGCTGTCCTAGGATAGGTCAGATTCCAACCTGGCCTTGGACAGGTCTTCAAACATTGCCCAGCCCACATCTTTGATTGAACTTCGCCTCCTCCTCCAATCAATATAAAAAATTGGTTTGTATGTGGTTTAGAGAAATAAATTCAAATGTGGTTTAAAGGAAAAAATTCAAGCATTGCTAGAACAATTTCATATTGATATTCAGATTGCTTGTTGCTGATATTAACTGCCTTTATGAGAATTTATAAGTTTTCGTCTTTGTTTTGCAAGGAAAGTGGAGATGCTCGAGGATATAAAGATAATTCAAGTGAAAAGTGACTTCCACTCTCAGGCTTCAACCAAGCATGACATGAAGAAGTCAAAGATTCAAGTATCTACAAGTGGCGAGATCTAGCCAAGACTTCAAGCAAGATGATGGTTCGAGGTCGATGATCAAGGTGGAAATGCAAAACTCAGCGGCGACATGAAGATGGCATCAAAGAACCAAGGCTACAAACAAGAGGAAATTATCATCAACATGAAACTTTCAAAAAGATCAACGCCAAGAAATCAAGATTTCAAAGAACAAGCAAATGCAATGAGAAGATTTCCAAAAACTAGAAGAAATTCATAAAGGTGAAACAACTTGGGCAATCACAATTGAAGGCTTGATAATATTGAGTATCAAGAGATATTCTCTCATCACCAAGGGATTTATCAAGATAATAAGATAAGAATGTTGATGTGGCACTTAATCATATTCAACCAATCAAAAGGCTCCAATTGCACGTGGCCAAGCACCTTCAATCAGATAATGCCAAGTGTACATGTGGAGTCCACAAAATGTTTCTACCTAACCAATTCTTTGATTGGTCAATAAAAGCAATGTAATTTTCTCATTGGCCCATAAATTGGTGCCCAATTGTAATTGGCCAAACATTTAATACTTATAGCTATTAGTTGGATTAGGGTTGTGTTGGCTAAATCTTTGCCCTTGATCTTGAATTAATCTTGGCCATTCATTGTAATTGAACAACTATAAAAGGCCAAAGCCATCTCATTTGTAACTCATTAGATAGAGATTAGAATTAGATTAGATTAGTTAGAGTGAGAGAGACTTGGAGAAATTATTGCCATAATGCTATCAAAGTAATTTCTAATTCATTGTTGGTCTTTATGGTGGATTATTGGTGTTGCTTTGGAGTATTGCATGGTTTCTACATTTCCTCACTTCGATTAGGATTTCATTTCATTTTGGTTAGAAGTTGTGTTTAGTTAAATGAAAGATATTTTGGATGCATCTTTAGTGAACTCACTTAGACCAAACCACTAGTTGCTTCTTGATTGTAAGTTTGTCTTGCATGGTTGAATGACATATTTATGAACTTAGCTTCGATTATTGCTTGCACATTGATATGCATTGATGGATGGTGTTAATGGAATGGTGGTAGTTTGAACATCTTACATTTAGCTTAGGAGATCGCACTAGCTTGGCTGATGTCAATGGCTAAACTAAGTCTAGTAGAGTCACAAAGACATTCACAATCTCTTGCATTCTAGGAGTGGAATGGCTTTCTAAACCCTTTCCCTTTGCAGTTTGTTTGGTTGGAAATAGTTGAAGTAGTCGATGTCCATTGATTGAACAGCGTAAGTCCCTTTGTGATACCCAGTGAATCACATCAAAGAACTACGTTAAGTCCACAATAAGAAGGAACCTTGGGGTTGTCTCATTTGATCACACAATCCATATACATTGTTTAGCATATGAGCAATCCTTATTCAAGAGAGAGTTGAAGATTTGGTGTTTCATTCAGAATACTAAGTATTCGATTTTGGATGTTGTAGTGGCATAAAACTCACATCAACAGGTTCCAAGAATGGTTACAAGGTGAGCATGCCATTTGTTATGAGTTTTCAAAATTCAAGCATAGTTATTTAAATTACCCATGAAGTTGAGTTGGTTGCCATAAAATATGCATTAAAAGAACTGGAGGCATTTTCTCCTCAAAAACAAATTTGAACTTAGTACATATCACATTAGCTTAGAGTATTTGTTATAAACCTGTAGCCTGGAGCAAGGCATAGGAGGTAGCAAGATTTTCATATTGCATATGGCTTTCAGGTTAAGCATATTAAAGGCAATGAAAACAAGGTTATTGATCCCTTGATAGGTAGGGACAACTAGCAGCTTTAAGTTCATCTCAACCCCCAACAATGGAGGAGACATTGAACAAGATCATCAAGGATCTCTATCTGCAGATCAAGGAATGACTATATAGTATAAGGTATAGATGGTAATAATAAAAGGTTTTAAGACATCAAATTAGGGAAGCTGGACAACTTAAGTATGATAATATAATTCTTTACAAAATCAGAAGAACTGATAAGGAAGTTCTTGAAGGAAATCCTAGTTATCAGAAGACATCACTGCACTGAGGTATCAGTGTTTTAGACAGAAATGGAAGGAAAATGACTGGGTGTCTGACAAGATGCCTTGAGTGCCATTGAGTAAAGGAAGAGCACCAGTTTCCAATGAAATCAGTGCAATTGCTACCAATTTCCTAGTAGAATTGGAGTATTCTGGCAATAAAATTCATAAGCGGATTTTCCAGAAAAGCATAATGCCATCATGGTCTTGATGAATAAGCTCACAAAGATAGGCATAGATTAATCCAGATAAGAAAATGAACAAGACACTGAACACAGCCAAGGTTTATCATGAAGAGAGTCAAGCTTCATGGTGGTCCTAAGAAAAATATTTTAGATCAAGATGTTAACCTTACCTCTCAATGTACAGGATGGCATACAGAAGTACATGGTGAGTTGTTTTAACAGGGCCTATCATTCTCAAATGGATGGCCTCTACCAAGAGAGTAAATGAGGTATTGAGAATATGGTATGGATGCATGTGATGCATAAGATAGCTAACTGGAATATTATTAATTATTTCCCCCAGAGGAATTTTCTTGTAATAACACTATCCTACATCCTAGGAATGGACCTGTCCAAAGCTCTATATGGCCAAAGTTTAACAATGCCTTGAGTTGAAATAATGAGAATTTCAAATGTGCCAGAAATGGTCAAGGACATGAAATACCAGATTTCCAAGATCAAGCATAACTTGAAATTAGTCTAGGACATGTAACAGATATATTTATATGCATATGAATTTTCTCAAGAATAAAACCTAAGAGAAATGCAAGAAGCTCTCATCCAAATATTGTCATCTATTTGAGATAATAGAATGTGTTGATGCAATGGTGTACAAGCTTGTGGTGCCATAGAATGTTAAAGCTTGTGACCTTTTCATGTTTATTTTCTTAAGATGACCTTGACAGTGCTCTTTAATGTTTTATGGTTCAGGTAGAATTGAGCAAAGAGTGCCTAGCAAGGCTCATAGCCATACTAGAGTGGAAGTCTGCAACATTGTGAAGTCAAGCAATTTGTGTAGATCAATAACAATCAATAACATTGCAGCCGATGATGAATCAAGACAACCGTGCAGACCAAGAGCTATCGATAACATTGTGGAACTAATGAGGAAAACCAGGAAAAGGAAAGAAAAAAGAGGGAACAATATTCTTTTTTGTTTCAACACACCAAAGACAGTGTTTCTATGACTGGGATACCATGGTTTGAAACCCATCTAAATAATGTAATTGTTCATGGATACATGCCAAGTTTTGGATAGCCCGAGTAGTATATGATATGATTATATAACATAATGCTTCTTTGTAATTAATGTGAATAACAAAGGCCAGTATGACACTGAAGGAGAAATATGACCTGAAAAATCAAACGGGCAATGATAAGATAATGACAAATATTTATTTAAAGAAAATGTATCCTTCTTTCCCGTTTGCGTGGATGATCAATGTTGTTGCAACATTTGTTATGTTGCTTTAGGCACTGTCATTTTGGGCTTAGTTACCGGATTCTCTCTGTCACCCCCCGGATGCAGATGCATTCTAGTGCGGAGGGGGAGACGGATTCTTGTGGATGCTCACAGGGAGCATTCGCNCATTCTAGTGCGGAGGGGGAGACGGATTCTTGTGGATGCTCACAGGGAGCATTGCAGCTCCCTGTGGATGTGCATCCACGGGGAGCTGCAACGCTCCCTGTGAGCATCCGCGGGCATCCCTGAGGATCTGAATGCATCCATGGGCCCAAACATGGAAAAATGCCAAAAAGTGATGTTAAGTCAAAAAAAATAACTTAAAACATGTGTTAAAAGCACTTTTTTAATATTTTTTTCCTCTAAACCCTAAAAGACGCCATTCATTGTTTTAGCATATCATTTTGTTTGCTATTTTGCTCTCTTCTCATTTGGTCTCCATTTAAGCATTTCGAAGGGCAGGTGATTACTTTCGAAGAGGATCGTTTGTGGGTGCCAGATAGCTTCCACAAAGGAGATCTAAGCGTCTAAGATAAGCATTTGACCCTATTCTTGAATCTTTTAATGAATTTTTTTACATTTTGATGAATTTTTTCAAGTTTGGGATGAAATTATTCAAATTATTTTCTTTTCTTTAAGAAATAAAGAAAGAAGTTTAGCTACCTATTTTAATATTTTTGTATCTTTTTTTGCACTTGTATGCTTGACGTTCTTAGTTTTTTCTAATTTAAATTTATTTAATTGCTTATAATAGCAAGAAATCAGATTGTATTGTGCAAGAATGGTCGGTAGTGAAAGTTCAGTGGGAGGGAAAGGAGCCGATAAATACAAAATTGAGATAGGATCTCCTTTATGGAGACATGCCACAAGAATTTCACAAGTTGCAGGAGGTGGGTCATATAAATGGAAGTGTAATGTACGTGATAGTTAAACCATTCAATAGCTCATATTCTCAAGTTAAACTTCATTTTATGGGCCTTGTTGGTAAAGGAATGGGAATGTGCAAAGGCAAAGAGAGGAACGGGATATCTGCTACACAAATAGCAAGATATGTAAAAGAACAAGAAGAGGATGATAGATTGGTTAAAAGATCAAAACAAACGCCTTATGCTGGTCCATCCGGAAAGAAAAAAATGGAGTTACCCACTGAAACAGTTGCAGCTTCAAAACATCCATTCTTGCCTGTACTGCAAGTGGAAGATAAAGTAGAAATCAGCACCCGCAAAAGAGGTCCATTGGACACAGCATTTAAAATGGAGGCAAAAGAGCTTGTTGATCAAGTCATTGGACGTTGCCTCTATGTCAATGGTCTTCCTTTTAACTTGGTGAGATCACCATATTGGAAGGAGATGGTGGCGGCCATCAAAAGTGCACCAGCTGGTTACACAAGTCCTAGGTATGAAAAGGTGTGTACCACCATATTGCAAAAACAAAGGACTTCTATAGAGAGATCTCTTCAACCTATTAGAGATTCTTGGATTACTTCGGGTGTTTCTATTGTTTCCGATAGATGGAAAGATACCAGAAACCGTCCATTCATTGATGTGGTTGCAGTGTCCCCCAAAGGGGCAATGTTTTTGAGGGCAGTTAATTGTGAAGGGGAAGTAAAAGATGCACAATTTATTTCCAAAATTCTCATTGAGCCCATAGAGATGGTGGGTAGTGAGAATGTGGTCCAAGTAATCACTGACAATGCAAAAAATTGTAGGGGTGTAGGTGCTTTGGTTGAGGGTCGATATGGCCACATTTTTTGGACACCATGCACTGTACACTCCCCCAACTTGGTGATGCAACAAATTGGCACTAAAATAGAGTGGGTTAAACAAATATACCAAGAGAGGGAGGAGATCCAGATGTTTGTGACGAACCACCAAATGTCACAATCAATTGTCAAATCTTTCTCGAAATTGGAGTTGTCGAAGGTAAATTGTAATTACTAAATTTAATTTTAATAAATTTTATGTAATGTTCACTTATCAATTTGTATATAAATTTGCTTAATATTTATTGACATATTCAATTATCAATTTGTATATAAATTTGCTTAATATTTATTGACATATTGTTATTAACTTAGGTTGTTGAGACCCGATTTGCATCTCATACTATTGTTATGAGACAACTTCTCAAGGTGCAAGAGCCAGCCAAATGGTTATTTCCAACCAATGGGGTGTATGGAAGGCTTCCCATTCAGAGAGGGCCCAAAAGGTCAAGACATTGGTCTTGGATGACAATTTGTGGGTTCGTGTGCAATATGCATTTGATTTCACCGAGCCTATCATGATTGTGCTACAATTTGCTGATACAAATGCACCTTGTTTGGGGGATATCTATGATGGCATAGACACACAATGGTAGAGAAAGTAAAAATTGCAATACAAAAACATGAGAATGACCTAATAGAATGTGAAACCTTATGCAATAATTTGGAATCAATCATTCATCATCATTGGGAGAAGATGACCACCCCATTGCACCTCCTTGCATATGCCCTATCTCTAAGGTAATATAGCAAGGAAATACTTTCTATGCCAGGGAGAATAGCACCATATACAGATGAAAAAGTTGCTAATGGGTACAGGAAAGCTTTTGAAAGACTCTTCCCAGATAAAGAAATGCAAAAAAAAGTTAGGATAGAATTTGGCTTGTTTGCCTCAGGAAGAAATCATAGCCCAAAAGCTATCAATGACCAAAATGACATGGAAGCTATCACATGGTGGTACCTCTATGGTCAACCATTTAAGTATTTACAACCTCTTTCAATCAAGATCCTCTCACAAGTAATTTTTTTTTTGTTTTTTTTACCACTTGTATTCTACAATTTAGTACTTAACATTCTTTAATTTACTTTGTATTTTTATTTTTTAATATTGTGAACACTGTCCAGGTTGCAAGTTCTTCTGTCGCTAAATGGAATTGGAGTACATACTCCTTTATCCACTCAGTGAAGCGTAACCGGTTGGGCTCAAAAAAGCTGAAGACTTGGTTTATATTCATAGCAACTTACGTCTTCTGTCACGTAAGGATCCAATCTACAAGGATGGGGCAGCAGAGATTTGGGATGTAGCGCTTGAGTGTGCTAACTTGGATGCAACCATTGATGAATCTTACTAGACTCACTACAGATTATGATGATGATGATTACATCCTGACACACGGTGCATCTAGTACAAGTCAAACCGCTTTGGGTTCAAATGATCTTGAAGTTGCAGCAGCTGAAGATGAAGAGGATTTTTTTGATAATCCTTATGATTCTGATTAGTGAATCAGAATCTTGATTGATAAACATTGAATCATGAACTACATTTTGATTTTGTAATTGTGATGATTTTCTGATTTTGTAATTGTGAACATTTGAATATTTGTGAACTATCAGTTGGCATTTAATATTTATCTTGATCAATGAAGTATCATACTATCAAATGATTTAATTCTGCATATTTCTTGCATTTTTTTGTATATATATAAACGCACCCAAACGCATCCAAAACCCCAAAAAAAAAATTTCACACATCCACACACCTGATTCTCGTACCCGCATCTGCACCCGAATCAGTAACTTAGATTCTGGGGGTTAAAGATTTTAGATTTCTGCAGTGCGTATAGTCTTTTTTTTCTTCTGGATAAACAATATGCGTGTTCTGCTTACATAACATTTTTCACCCACACACTCTTGGGTATATCTAGCATTTGGACTTTAATCCAAGGTTTAGGGTTGAGCACTCTATATCTTTAATGGTTCAGTCAAAAAACATATTTTCTAGAAGATGTTAGGCTTAAGATTTGACCAAACAAAAATTAAGTTGGTTACAGGAACAAGAAGGCACCTCGATGCAATGGTGGCAGTTGTACTGGCTCACTGTCCTGGCCAATGCATGACTCTTTTCCTGAACCAAACTTAGTCTTTGGGCCTATTTGAGAATCATGAAACCAAATCATTAAGATGAGATTAGTCAGGTCTTGATTGAATCAAGCCTGACATGTAAAAATAAAATCAAAACTTCAAGGAGGCTATCTACTGCATTTATTAATTGCAAATTGATATTCCAACATACCTGGTATAACATAATGTTTGTGATATCTTGGGAAAGTTTGTACCAAGTACTGCTGTCTGAGAGCATTGCCCCCAATATACTCTTTACTTGCAAGAACCCTCTGCAAGATCCCAACCCGCAAGTTATGGTGGGGAAGCTGAAGACCATCTTAAATGCATGACAATGAGACCATATAAAACAAAATGACAAGATTATGGGAACTTAATTCAGTAGTTGTAATTCCATCTATCTGCCCTTAGTCTTATTGAAATGTTGATCATTCTGCACTAGAAAAATCACTCCATCTGGTTGCAAAATAGAAACAATGACTGCATTCAAGCATATATTATCTCTTTCCTAATATACTTACAAGAGATGCCAAATTTAGGACACATTTTAAAGTAGCCACATCACAATAATATGCAGAGTCCTTTATTTGCCCTTTAACTATACACGAGTATGCAGAAACTAGGAAAACTTCATCACATGGGACATAGCACCTGATTAAGGCAATTGATCCGAGCTTCTGTGGCAGCAATCTTGACAAACTCGTCGCTGAGAAGTTCATTTAGCTGAGAAGCAACATTTCCAAGATGATCTACAGCATTCACCAGAGCCTTTACTGCATAATCCTTTGAATTCTCCAAAACCCTGAGCAGGCATCAAGCTGGGACTGTTGAGATTTCCATTCATCACTATTATATAAGCTCATGCTTGTCATCTTTAATCAAAGAAAGTCAAGGATTAAAAAATGTGTCATGCTCTACTGTCGTGGCCATGAGCAACTGGGATTGTAATACTCAATTAGGCATAATGAGATGAACAATTTACGCAATCTACTGTCTTGTTCCCCAAGGAGTTAAGTACCTAGAATTTAGGGCCTAGGTGTATGAGTTAACAAATTGGTCTTTAAAGCAGTTAATCTCCAAACATCATGGCTCAAAATTGTACAGTATAATTTCATAGTTGCATAGATCACACACGTTTTCCTGTAGATGGTAAGAAAACTTGCATCTATTTCTTTAGAGTGAGGTTCAACTTTCCAAGTAAATTGACTATAGTTTTTGAACTACAGAAGTTAGTTTCAAGGAAGAAGAAAGCTGTGTAACTATTAACGACTCAGCCTATATAATCAAGGGTTGTATATAGCAAGTTAATTAAAGAGAACAAGGATACATGGTGGACTGTGTAAAATTTCCATGCTAACTGGGTTGGGCCACCATTACAGAGAGAACAGAGTGAAAAGATCAAGAATATAATAAAATATGAGTCCAACACGCCATTATAATGACCGAGATTCAAGGCCTTGCTGGACATACTGAATAATGCATGCAATGGGAGGAGATTTCTGTGCCAAAAGGCATTATAAGCTTGATGGTGGCTTCAAAGCGGAAAGGTTTGTAAGCTTCAAGGGTTGCCGCCTAAAACATTTGAAGAAATGATTTAATAAAATTAGAGCTGACGGTATGAATAAGTCAATAAAGGGTGTAACATTTCATCAAAACTTATCAGGAATTTGGCAGAAACCAAAGGTATGCCACTCATCATCAAAATTGATCAGAAAACCAAAATGGGTAGAACATATCGCGTTAAGTACGACAAAGGAACTCCAAAACATACTAAACAATTTGTAATATTCTTTTTACGGAAGACAAAAGGGTCGTACGAATTCTTACTTTCTTTTCTGTTGATCGAATAAATAGGATTTCTCACAATAATCAGCTGCATAGTACAATTGCGGCCTTAGATCCTTCAGCTCCTGCATTTTAAATTACAGAACATAAACATAACTGAGAAGACAAATGAAAAACAAAGTTCAGAAAACAGAATAGATGAGGCTATGAAACCTGCAGAGCACTGCGGAAATCTCTGCTTTGTTTCATGGACAGTTCATCGAAGGTCATGCCCTGTTCATCCTGCTTCTCCTCCATGGGACCGCCTACTACTTGCGTTCAGAAACTATTGCTCACCCATGTTTTCAAAAGTTTTTGTAAAAATTATTAAGGGATATGAAAGTGGTAATAAGCCAAAAGAAACAGCTGCATTACAAGGACTGCACAGCAGCTTCATGACAGTTATAACGTATGGTCTAATCTGTGTGTTTAGGTGGTGCAAGGCCAAATGGATTGGTGGTTATGAAATAAGATTTGTTTATAGTGAAAATTCCACTTGGCACAGGAGACTCGTCATAAGATACTTACCCATAGAATTTGGAATGTGGGCAAATGCCAAAATGAAAACCAGCGTGGCCTCCACCAAGCCCATTTTTCCATTTTTTGGGACAGCATTCTCTCGGGAATGCAAATAATCTTAAAATATGAGGGAGCCCACATCTCCCGTGCGGGTTTATTCTTTGCAGGTACGGTCTCGTGAACTCATTGATTTTGTATTGAAGATTTTAAATATTCTGTAAGTAATCCGTGGATCACTTACCTAGTACTATCTTCATCATGTGTATTTGAATTCAATCCTTAAGGCCTTCCCTTATCTTAAGGGTGTGTGCTACTAGGGGTCCCTTACACCCCTTAGCCTGCTTTGGCTTTGTTATTAAAGTCTCAAATTCATTTTATACTGGAATACTATATCCTGGATATGGTCAATTCAGGAAGATGCTTTTAAAATGAAATCTGGAATATGGTCTGATCCGTTTGGTTCACTCGGAAGATGTATGAGAAGATGCATAAGGAATTTTAATTCTTTATTTTTTAATTTCTTTGAATATGGTGTGTATATATGTGTGTATATATACACACATGCACACATGTGTATATATACATACATACATGTGTGTATATACATGTGTATATATATACACACGTGTATATGTGTATACATGTGTGTATATACACACATGTATACACATACACACACATACACACGTGTGTTTATACACATACATGTGTGCATATACACATACAAGTGTGTATCCATGTATACACATATACACACATGTGTATATATATACACACATATACACATGTGTGTATATATACACACCATACATATACACATACAAGTGTGTATCCCTGTATACACATATACACACGTGTATATATACACACACACATATATATACACACCATACATGTGTATAGATATAGACATATACACATGTGTGTATACACACATATACACACACCATACATGTGTGTATATATACACACATACATGTATGTATATATACACACATACATGTATGTGTATATACACACATGTGTATATCTACACACATGTATATACATACATGCATATATACACACGTGTGTATATACACACATGTATATATATACATCCTTATAGCAATATAATATACATCTTTATAGTCACGGATCCCACGAAATATTAAATTTGCTTTTGTAAAAATTGGAATTGGAATTTCCAATTCCACCTATTTAGGTGGAAGATGATATTCCCATTTTGGGGGCAAAATGAGAATTTCAGAATTCCAATTCCATTTTTTTCCAAGGACCCAAACATGGAATTTGGCATTATCCAGAATTAGATAATGCCAATTCCGGTCCAATTCCTGCTGCCAAACGGGCCCTCATTCAATCATGTATATTTGAGTTAGCTAATCTTTAGTTATTCTTTATTTTGATAAATGTTGACCAAATAAGAGGCCGATGAAAAATGGACTTTTTGGGAAGATACACTTCAAGTTTGATGGCATTATAAAAACAGTTGTGTTTGATGGTTATCTCTAGGTCTTATAGACTCTTTGGTCTTGTGAATTGTTAGGTTTAGCAATGGACGTTGTCTTGGAGAAGTTTTTTTCAAAATTATGTGGATCCTATCAAGCAAGATATTACTTTATTTTATTATGTTTTGTCAATTATATTATTATATTATATATTATTTTATCAATCAAAATTTTGTTAAGTGTAAAAAATTTAGTGAAGTTGAAATATTTTTAATGAGTTGATGGGGGATCAAGTCTAGCTGAGTGTAAGGCCCCACATCGAAATAAGGAATGAGATCCCGCACAAATTTAGTGAAATAGATACCCCTCAATCCTCGGCTCTTAGTCGAAGAGGTGCAACCTAAGGGCTCCCATACCAAGTAGCTAAAACAACTTTATGAATGTAAATCCTCCATCAAAATAAATTAATGTATTGTATTTCTAAAATGAAAAATGAAGAAATTATTGTTAATTAGAAATTAATTACTCTTCTTAATATATTTTATAATTTTTTTGTTAAAGCTTTAATCATTTATGTTAAATCAATTATTCAATAAATTGTCAATCGTAAACAAAGAGGAGTATGGAACAAATTTTCTTATATTGGACAATCTTCTCGTTACTTGGGAATCTAATGAGTGGAGCTACCAATCTAGCTAAGACATCTATGTCATCAAGATTGACTTTATTTAATAAGGCATATATCAAAATTTAGAAATTAATTACTCTTCTTAATATATTTTATAATTTTTTTGTTAAAGCTTTAGTCATTTATGTTAAATCAATTATTCAATAAATTGTCAATCGTAAAGAAAGAGGAGTTTGGAACAAATTTTCTTATATTGGACAATCTTCTCCTTACTTGGGAATCTAATGAGTGGAGCTACCAATCTAGCTAAGACATCTATGTCATCAAGATTGAATTTATTTAATAAGGCATATATCAAAATTAGAACTACTTTCATCTATAGGGCGTTATAATGCCTTGGGTTTGTTCCTAAACACATCTCCCATATTAAGATCTTGTTTTTTTTAGGCTAGTGTTCTTGCCATGGTTAATGAGTCCCGCTCCTCTTAATTTCCTCTTCGAAGTTCCATAAGACCCACTAGCACTCTTTCTTTATCTAAAGTTTTTGATGATTGCCCTAGGATACCTTGTCAACATGCACATTCTCATAGTCCCATATGTGATATATCCCTTTCTAATAGAATTTATGCAATGAACTCTTATTCTGTTGATGACAACATGCTCTTCATTCATATTCTATTAAAGTTGCTAATAGCCTTGATATTCATGATCTCTTTTGTTCAATGTCAATTTCCTAACTATCCATATTTAAAATTGAATACGTATTTATTATTTCTAATACTCCTTTTGACTATATCCCAAAAAATGGTGTTTAATTAATTACGGAGTGATTTCAAGGTATCGTGGAATTTTAGTTGGTCCTAGAATTACTGATTTGATATTTAGAAATTGTGTTAGTAAATTGAAAACTAAGCTTCACTTGTGGATGCATAAGTTCATCTCCATGGCTTGAGTCACATACAAGTTATTAACAAGGTTTTGTCAACCAACAATGTGTATATCTCTTTCTATTTGTTTCTAAGAGATGTTAAACTTGTTAGGATTAAGTGTTGTACAACCTAACAAATTTTGAAGAATAATGGTAAATATTTAATATTGATATGGTGTAATGTTCGACCCTCTTGAAATGGGGCACCACCATGGAGGAATCACAATATTCTATGTAAGACATACTTTGACACTTGATAAATGAATCATGGAGTGTGATTCAAAAAGTTGATGACAAAAATGCATACACAATCTAATCTAGAAGTTGCCACTAAAATTTATCATGGGTTGTGGAAACATGATAACATTACTTGACAATGGAGTTATAATGGGTATAAGGAAGCATTAGATATGGGAGTTACAAAGTGGTTCCTTGCTATATTATTTATAAGTTTTCTATTTTGAGTAGTGTGTAAGAGCATTTAGGAAAAGGACTTACATCTTCCAAGTGGGGCAACTAGCTAGACTAGTTGACTAGATACATGATGAGGTTTACACAATTTGCATGCATGAAAGGTGACATCTAGGTTTGGATTATTATTTTAATTATGAGTTAAGCACCCCGTTATAGAAAAATCTAATAAATAAAGGTCTTAGCATAGTGGTTTGGCATGGGTTTGGATTATATTTCAAAAGTTGCATGTTCTAGGTTTGGGCTTATGGAGTGTTAATATGGAGGGCAAATTATTTGCAAGGTCTTCTCAATATATTATGAGACATGTTTAATTTAATATATTGACATTTTGAGGCAAAAAATTTTACCGAAAAGATTTTTCTAAGATGTATATGTTGTCATTTCTCTTATATTATTTATTCTATCTTCATTCATTCTATATTTGAGTTTCAAATAATTCTAGTTTCTATTTACAGTAGCAATATAAATTTTTATTTTATATTCCTAATTGAAGAATAAATAATATAAAATCATCAGTTCGTATCAAAGGTCATGTTTAGCAAGTGATCTTATAAAGAATGGTACATATTTATTTATATTTAGGTTGGGGTCAAGTTTGAATTTAGAAATCACTAAGGCCCCGTTTGTTTGGGGAATTGGAATTTGACTCAAAACCTTATTATCACAAAATCAGGTTTTGAAATCCCGGTTTTGCATCTTGGGGAATTGGAATTTGACTCAAAACCTTATTATATCAAAACTAGGATATGATTTCTAATTCCATCTATTAGTAGGAAGATGATGCCACTCATTTTGGTGTCTAAACCTGGTTTTACTTGACAAATCCAGAATTACAATTTAGAGAAACAAACAGCGGATTTGCAAAAACGAGAAGTGTCACTCCCAAAACCGGGAAGTGTCACTCCCAATTCCGTGAAACAAACGGGGCCTAAGTTAACACCTTGAGAGCTAAGATTGAGAATTCCAACAATCAAAATTTTGAATTGTGGAAATTGAAGATGAAAGATCATTTAGAAGAAAACAATCAATGGGTTACGATCAATACTGCACATAATTTCTTATTGACAAGCATGGATCAAGATTAATGTGAAGAGCTAGAAATGATATACGAAGATCTACTATCACTTCATGTCTTTCTAGTTTAGTCTTTCAATGCATATTTCAAGTGAAAATATTGTTAATTGCTTATGGGATAAAATTGTTAAATTGTACCCATCAATGGGTTTGGATGGTGAATTTGTATAAAATAGTAAGGCTGGAAGTTAGATGGAAAATCTTAGATGAAGGATAGATAAAATCAAATTTTGATGGGGCTTCTAGTGGAAACCTAGGATTGTTTGGGGAAAGTTGTACTAATAGAGATTGGGAAGGTAATCTATTGGCATTTGGATATTAGAATCTAATAGTGGATTGAATAATGAAGTAGAGTTTCAAATTGGCATTGCTCGCCTTGAAAGTGGTGAGCGAAATAGGGTTGACAAAACTACTTTTGGAAAGCAATTCACAAATAATCATAAATGTAGTTAAACACGATAAGACACAGAATTGGATGTTGAATAATTTTTTAAAATAAATTCAAGAACAATTGAAAAAGTTTGACTAATTTCAAATTTCTCATATTTATAGAGAAGGGGATAATTTAGCCAATTGAATAGCTAGGTGGGTAGTGTCAAGAGTGATTGATGCAGGAGAGTTGATTCTTGAAGATCTTCAACACGAGTTTTAGCAATGTCATGATCAATAGACACCAAGTGAAGTCGAGAATACTAGTGATAATAGTAAGTTGAATGGAGTGAAATGATAAAAGTACTCAGGGGATGTATTTTGAATTGGATAAGAGTGTTAGGATAAGTTGACATTAACCTTGCAATCCTAACTCATTCACATGTCTTCATGTTCCTTTGAAAGTGCTCCCTTGGACATGTGAGAAAAATATTAAATATTTGTACCTTATAGTCTATTGTAATTGTATTTTTAAGACATGAACATGAAGAGATAACAAAGATAAATTAAAAAAGAAAAAACACTCGTCCTCATGTCCATATGAAGACATGAAGGGTCATGCATTAGGAACCCAAGTTTGGGAAGAGAAAAATTGTCCATTTGAAGATCTTAATAGTCACAGAAGTTACGAAGCATTCGAGATGTCTAAAGTCTGAGTGACTTTAGGTTTACTGCCCAAGAAGGAGTCACTTGAAGTAGTATATTATATTATTATCACTATTGGCTATTCATTCTCCAAGGCGTGGATTTTTACAAGTGGTTTTGGGCCCTTCTTTTAGGAAAATAGCAGTGGTTTTTCCTCTATGACTTGGCTATAAATTGGAGCCAAAGCATGGGTATTTTATCATAGTCTCTTTGAGGTTTCCAAGTAATTATGGGGTTAGTTGGAAAAATGAAGTGAAGTTTATCGTTGTTGTAGTCTCTCTTTTGGAGATTAATAATATGTGTCCTTGTTCATCAATGGAGATTTTCCCAAAAGGGGTTCTCCACATAAATCTAATGTCTCTTTTGGTATGATGATTTTGTATGCATGTTGAATGGAGAAATCTTTATAATGAATGAGGAAAAGGGAAGGCGGGTAGAGATCATGCTCATTTTGTATTCATGCGTACACCAAATGTGAAAGATGCAAGAAAGATAAGCAACACTTAGTATGTTGGTGTATTAAGTGTCAGAGTGTCAGCGAGTCAAATAGTGGTTGTGTGAGATCTATATTGGATACATTGGCCTATGAAGATTTCTATCATGAGAGATTTGCATAAATATAAAGAATAGCAATGTGTCCTCATGAATAAAGAATAAGAACATGTATCGATACAAAAATTAAGCACCCTTAATTAGGTTCTCATTTTAGTATGAATGGATTCTCACGGTGATTTCACGTTCTCCTAGCACTTATTGGATCTTCAAATTAACATTATAAGTCCTATATTGACTCAATTTGCTCAAAACTCAAGGTTAGCCCTTATTTCTAAATGTGTTCCTCTATTTTCTCCTCCCAATCAAATAATTTATATCCTCACTCTCAGATAGGTCTTACCTCATTTTAAAGTTCGAGGCATGATTTCCACATCTACTGATCTTATATCTTCGCACGATTTATCTTTTGAGGCCTAGAGACTATCAACTTTCTCCCCATAAAATTTCACTGAATTTTGCCAGGTATAGTGCGAAACTCGATGTGTACCTGGGTACATAGCGAGTTTCGATGTGTCCCTGACATTTTTTCTTGAAATTGTAAGGGTGGTATTTTGTGGTCTCACACTCCCCAAACCTAGATCTATAAGTCATTATCATTTTTCAAAGTTAGCCTAAAAGTGGTTTCACTTTGAAATATCTATATAAAGGCCCCCCTTTTTCCATTCTTTCATAACAAGAATAACAAGAACAACAACAAGAAGGAGAAGGGAAGCAATCAAGCAAGTCCTCAAGATCTTCGAGGAATTCTTCTTCCTCTTCATCAAGCATTGTGGCAAACTACAACATCCATTACACAAGGCTTTGGTTTCATGATTTCCTATTGGATTTTTTGTGGAGTTCAAGATATTGCATCAACACTTGTGATCACATCCAAAGAAGCATTGTGCCATTAAGGTATAAGGTGATTTATATTTCAGATCTACCTTCCATTTCATCTTTCCTTATGCAATTTCAATTCATTTTCAAGGTTGATTTCTAAACAATGGTTTGACCAAGGAAAACCCCTTTTCTCAACCTTTTCCCCCATGTTTATGGGTGCAGGAGCCAGTTATAGAGTCAGAGTATCTTTTCTGGGCAGTAAAGGAACAGTCGAAATAAAACCCAAAAAACTCAAGAAAATTTGTCAGGTACAGATCGCCATTGGTGATCTGTCCTAGGTACAGATTGAGTTTCACCTTGTCCCTATCATTTTTGACTGAAATTTAGTAGCGAGCCAGTTCACAACCTTCAGGTCTCAGATTTGCGATTACAGCTCATTTCAAGACTCCGATAGACAGAAATTTAAGTCTTAAAGTTTAGTTTTTCTATTCTATTTCCAGGTGCATTCAAATCCTCCTACATCCTCTTTCACATCATTTTTTATCAATTGATTTAGATCAGATATGTACTTGTTTAGTCTCTCGCATACCAATATCATCGCTTTCTCAACCATAAACAACAAAGGAATCAAACTCCTCAAGCACATATATTGCATTCGCATCTTCCAAGAGGTGTTGATCATACTCGTCTTGGGGTGATTTTGCATTCTAAAGTGTCTTATGAAGTGGTGAAAGTAGCCCTTTTACATTATCCCCATTTTATATTATACAAAACCATAGCTAGAATGGAGAATGATAAGTTTGTCCTTGTATAACATCATTTGAATTGATAGTCCAGTGGAAAGACATTGGTTTGTAAGCAATGCCAATCTCTTTGTGAAGAGAAAAAGAGTTACAAGGAATCATTTTAGATAGTTAATTTGTGTAAACCAAGTTTAGTTATCAAATGCATCATATACAATCCAAAATAACATGACAAAAATAGATGATAAACATTTGATATTGCATGTATAAATAATTTCTGAAAATTTCATCACTTCATAGTTTTAAAATTATATCTCAAAAGTATTTTGACATGGAGCCTTTGTGTAGTTGAATTGGTGAGTTGGTGATTGAAAGATTGAGAATTGGTTAATAATGAAGAGGTCATATGTTCCAAACATATATCCTATTTGTTTGGAGTGATTACTAAAATGCTTAACAATGTTAGGAAATAGTTATTTTTGCATCCCATGGATATGTGGAATAGGACTTGGTAAGGTTTGCATTTTGTGTAGTGGTTTAATAAAATATATTGGATATACTTTGGACGCATTGTAAGAGGTGATATTTTTTGGAAATCAACGTTTTGTAAATGCTCATGATTTACTTATAACTTTTGTGTAGATCCAACCTCATGAGGTGGATGATTTTCTTTCACCTTGTCATCATATTGTCATCTCTTTCTATGCTAACAGGCCCTCCATGGGGATTTCCCCTCTTGCTTCCCTTTTAATGAGATTTTGAATGACAATATTTATTTGGACTATTGTTTGTACACAAAGGAAAAATTTTGTCTTCTTCCTCTTCCCAAACTTATACTTGAATTGTCGGTGAAAATTCATGCCACACTTGATGTGGGTTGCTTGTAGTTTTTCTCATGTGTTGTTAATGGCTTGTGTAACTTTTCCCTTAAAGATTTTGTTGTAAAGGGTTCGACACCCTAGTTTGTTTGTTATTTAATCAAAAATATTTTGTAAACGTTTCTAGTATTTAATAGTACACAATTGTCACGTGCTAAGGTATGCTCTTAACGATACACAAAGATTCTAATCAAAATTTAATAAATACTTGATTTAATAGAGTTGAAGAGGATGTTCTAGGACAAAGGAGGTTGGAGGACATTTTTATGTTCAACTAGCTTCTTACTTCACGATGGTAGATTGTTTGAAAAACTACATTTGTGTCCCTTTTAGAACAAGGAAGCCTTGACGATTCTTGATAGTATTTGATGCAATAGAGAAAAGCCTCCTGACTAAAAACTTCAAACTTAAACACAAAAAGGAAAAAATAAACCATACATAGAAAGAGGATTTCTGCATAAAACAATACTAAGATTGTCACAAAGAAATCAAAGCTTACAATCTCTTAAATCTGCAATCACAAATTCAACAAGCGCGACCTCTCATCGGCCTTCACCTCACATAAAAATTCCAATGCCTTATAGCTCGTCTACCACACTAGTCTCTTCATCATTCCCCCTCTTGTTCCCTTCCTTGATTCTAAATTTCTAAGACTCCAATAACTAAGGTTGCAACCACACCCCCACATTCATGCATCCACCACTCGTCCTCATGTGTTACACTTCCCCAATCACATTTTATATCTTGCAATTTATTCTTTAACTCATATTCTATATAACTACCTCCTCTCCCTCTCTTGTATCCCCTCAAATTTGGAATTGAATCTACATTTTATATTTTGACCAAATAAGTGCCAAGTTGAATTGATTTAGATTTTGCCTTTAATCTGATTCCCTATATTCTCTAAACTACCATGCCATATCAATTTCACCTATTCCCAATAATTCTTCCAGAATGATCATAAATAGGTTCTCAAAGTTTTTCTAAAAAAATAGAACTTTTTTAATGTTTACTATCTAAAACCATATGTTATAGTTACAAAATGATATTTGCATGCCTACTAGGATGTTGAAAAAGTTTTGGAATTCAACGTTGAACCTACCAAGTGTCAAAAGCGGATGCTCCATCCTTAGACGTGCCCATGGTAGAAAGAAAATGTTTCCCGAGTTAAACTCAAAAATATTTGCAGACCATGTGCTCGTCTTGGATCCACTTCTTCGCCTCATCTTCCTAAATATGCTTAACTAGTTTCCCCTAGAATTTGGTGTCTCTCTCCTTCTTCATTTTTTTTTCTCTTTTTCTTCCTCTTGTTACGTAATCTATTTCTTACCAATATGCACTAGGAAACTATAGAAAATCAAAAACTTCAATTTCATCCTCTTCAATAAAATAATTAAGTTTATGCATTAAATCTTTCGAAGCTACTGCAACAATTTTCCCATCATCCTTCTCTTAAGCAACATTGTGTTCTTCTTTCTCTATGTCTTCTAAAAGACAAGGTTCAATCATAAACTCTTTCACCTTTGGCTCTGCATTCATCAATGTTAGTAAAGTAATCAAGGGATTCATCTTTCACATCTCGCAACAAACTATTAGTTACAATATCTTCATCTTCAACAATCTCTTTATCAGACAATATATCATCAAACAACTTAGTTTTCACTCACTTGTCTTCTTCCTCATTTGTACCTTCATTTCCCAATGTGTCAATTGTTGCAATATTCTCCTCTATACCAAGCTCATCATCCTTAAACAAATCATATTCAATAATGTTCTCACAAAAAATAGATTTCACCTCTATTTCCTTCTCTATTGAAAATGCCATTATGCCTTTGCGAAATGCAATCAACATTGTTGCAACTTTTATGAGGAAATCATAATCTTCATCTTCATCGTCTTTGACTAATTCTTTAGCTTCATTACTCAAACCTTTACCAATGTTCCTATATACCTTTCATCATTCTTACTCAAGGGTTTCAATTCAATGTGTCAAACTCCATCCTTTGTCAAAGTGTTAGTTTTTGCATAACCATCATGCATTGCCTTCCTGTCAAACTAACATGGTCTTCCCAATAACATATGACAAACATTCATTGACATAATATCACACAAGCGCTCATCATGGTAATCTCCTATTTTAATTTTAACTAAACATTGTTCACTTACCAAAACTTTTCAATCATACTACAACCAATCAATCTGATATGGATGTTGACACCCTTTTCTTTCTAATTCCAACTTGCTTACCATTTCTTCTGAAATAAGATTGTTTGTACCTCCACCATCAATAATGACATTTCACAACCTATTACACTTAAATCTTGTCTAAAATAAAGTTTTCCTTTGAATATATTATTGTCCTACATTCATCAAGACTCTTCTTGCAACGAGTGTTTCTCCATTCTTTGTATCTTCTAATTTTGATGACTTAGCATCTTCCCTGCTCACATTTGCAGCTCTCACTTTGCCTTCATTTCTTCTTCTTCGTGTTTCCATATTCTAGACATTCATATGCCTTGTGTCCTTCTTCTCCACATTCAAAACAAGTTATCTTGTAATTTCCTCTTCAAAAACCTCTACTTGATCTTCCTCTACCTCTTGAACTTTGATTTATAGGACCGTTTGAAGCCTCATATCTCTGATTTTTATTGTTGTCTTGGTCTTCGTTTTTCTGATTTTTCTTATTTGAATCCTCATCCCAATCTATGTGTGACCGTCCCTTTTTCTTTTCATCTTGGCCTCTTCTTCTTTGCTTGTTCTCAAATTTCTTATTCTCTCTATTTAGTCTTCAAGGCAAATTGGTAAGCATCTTCCATAGAATAAATCCTTATGAAACGCAACTCTTCTTGAATGCTTAGTCTTAGCCCATTGATGTAATGTACCATCTTCTCCTTGTCTACTTCAAAATGACCTATTTTTATTAGAATTTTATGAAATTCCTCTATATATTCTCTCAATGTCCTACTTCCTTGTTTCAGGCTTTGCTCTTTCCTCAACAAATCTTACTCGTAACCAACATGAATAAATTGTCTCTTCATCATTTCCACCATTTTATCTTATTTGGAAATCTTGTTGTTACCTCTTCTTCCTCTTCCAATTTGTACCTCTTTCCACCAAATTTTGGCATGACCTTTTGATTTGGTTTTAGCAAACCTAGCTCTATCTCGATCTCCCGCTTCTTCAAATTTGAAGTATTCTTCCATATCATATATCCAGTCTATTAGCTCCTCTAGATCCAAGTTCCCATCGAAGGTAGGAACTTAAATCTTCGGTCTCTTTCCCATCCTTGTTAATAAAAACCTCTTGACTACAAAATTCAAACTCAAACACAGAGGAAAAAAAAAATCATACATAAATAGACTTTTTGCATAAAACAATACTAAGATTGCCACAAAGAAATTAAAACTTGCATTCTCTTAAAATCTGCAAACATAAATTCAACAATTATGGTCTCTCATCAACCTTCACCTTAGAAAAAAATTCCAATGCCTTATAGTCTATCTACCATCTAGTCTCTTCACCATTCCCTTCTCGTTCCCTTCCTGGCCTCTGAATTTCTAAGATTTTGATCACTTTAACTGCAACCACACCCCAACAACCACACATCCCCCACTGCTCTCGCGTTACACTTCCACAATCACATTTTATATCTTGCAATTTATCCTTCCACTCATATTCTATGCAATTGCCTCCACTCCCTCTCTTGTATCCTCTCAAACTAACATTGAATCTTTGTTTTGTGTTTTGACCAAATAAGTGCCAAGTTGAATCGATTTAGATTCTACCTTTAATTTGATTCCCTACATTCTCTAAACTACTGTGTCATTTCAATTTCACATATTCCGTAATTCTCCCAAAATGGTCATAAATAGGCTCTCAAAGTTTTTCTAAAAAATACAGTTCCATTATGTCCACTATCTAAAGCCATATGCTACAGTTACCCCCAAAAAAAAAAAAAAAAACATACACAATCAAAACCAGAAATTCAAGCTTTATTCAAATGGATTGTGAAAATATGATCAATTTGTTTTAAAATGATATCTATCTGCCTACTAAGATGCTAACAAAGTTTTGGAATTTAGCATTAAGCGGATGCTCCTACATTACTATTTGTGAATAGATTAATCATTATAAGAGATGTGTTTAGTCTGTCTATATTCAAATAAGGGAGGCTTACTAGTTCTTGGTAGTTTTGTGTATTGTTTAATCACTGAAAGAAGTGTGATAGTATATCTATATTTACTAGTTTTGTGATTAGTGTTAATAAAAAAAGTGTAATTGCTATATAAATTTATTGGTTATGGTTCTACTATACATTAGAAAGAGAGAATTGATTCTCACGACATTGGAAAAAAGATTTTGACACTATAAGTCGACATAATTATTATATTACGCTGGACTCATGTCCACCTGCACTTATATCAAAACCACTGAAAAATTTCTGGGCCAATTGATTAATAAGAAAAATAAAATTACATTATCATTGTATCAGATAGTGCTGAAAAAATGGCATAAACCAACTCATCCCGAATATTCAAAATGCAGAGTATTACTGCTAGTTACAGCCAAAATCCGTATCTTGAAAAACCCAGACCAGATGTCTCTATTCAAATAACGTGCTGGTCTTTTCTGAAGGTGGTTGTATAGACAAAATCTTTTTGGAATTACTCTGGACTATACACTTAATCATGGTATACACTTAATCATGGTTCACAAACGGCTTTTATACATTTCCAATTGTTTAACCCCTGAATCTTAGACGAGTTCTTCACTGCTCTTCATCTCAGCTGCTGCTTTAGAAATTGCCTTCACCACATCTTCGAAACGACGCCTGAAAGTTGGCATTCTTGATAAAGTTGTAGCAAATCCCCGTATTCTGTTTTATAAAAATTACAAATTAACCAGATCAAAACGTATCAAACCTCACAAGTAAATTTCAGAAAATAAATATATGTATCAAGCTTGGTTTTGAAAGGAATCAAATGAAAATGCTACAATTATTGACAATACAGTAACTCAAATCGTTTACAATGCTCTTAACCTCTATGGGGGAATGATTCCTTAAACGAAGTATCCATTTTTTCAATGCCTTATGCACACCCATAGACGTTATTTTAAAATGTGATGAAACTTGGGATTCAAAGACTAAGCCATGCTGGTTAGTACTGTAGGAAAAAAAAAACCCAACAAATTTGTACAATAGAAGCAGTAAATATAGAATCTGAAACAAATAACATAAGTAAAAAGAAAGCAAAAACAGTACAACTTTCATCTGGGAAAACTTTTTTAGGTTAAAAACCCCAGTGCAGTACCCTCTTTTCTATCGTATAAAGATGCAACTGTAAAAAATACAGTCATAAAGTTCGCATTCAACCCTTATGCATGTGCAGATACTAATAGGCACATCAAAACACAGTTTTGCAATTTGCATAAATGCTTTAAAACCACAGAGACGAATAGCAAACCCAATAAAGTACCCAAAAATTTTCTCCAGAAAAATGAGTTTAAACATGAAAAGAATACAACACATTTCTAACAGGGACACCTTGGTTCCCAAATTCAATTCACCAGCATATGGTACACACCTGTTGCTGGATGCTGGATGGTTTCAAACCTGCAAATAGTATTTGCAGATTACTTCTGCCAGAAGAACACTTCAATTAGAAGATCTTTTGGCCTTCTACAAAATCAAGTTGACTGTATTGGAAAGGTTGGAAAAATCAAAAGAGAACCTCAAAAGTTCCATGACAAGAAAGTGAGTAGGAAGGTTTTTCAAATGAATGATTTAGTGCTATGGTAGGAGAAAATACATGAAGAGCCAGCTAAGCACTATAAGTTCGAATTCTCGCACTCACCTGCATGCACAGGTAGCAAATAAACTACCTAAGGAACTCATCCTGGCATTTAACTGACGAAAAGGTTTATTCTAAACTACTTACCCACATTGCTTACCGTGATGGAACTGTGCCCTACCATTTATGTATTTCAAATCTTGTCAAATACCTGCTTTGCTGGGGAGAAACTTGATGCTCTCATATTCAACAATCCTTTGTCATATTGGTTTTGCCTTTCTTTACTCCATAGAATTCTAGGCCCAAATATAGTTTTTACTAATTAAACTGTTGTAGTTCCATCCAAGTATATATCAGAGGATAAGAAATAAATAATATTGGCTTTAATGTCATATTCATGTCTTATTCTTATAATTAAATGGGAGAGAAAAACTCCATTCTTTCTTTGGTTGTCTGTTTATACTTTTTTGTCACAAACGATTTCCTTTATTGCATGGATAATTAGTTAGTCTTGTCTTGGGTTAATTGGGTGAGACCTTATGAGTTTTATTTACTTCAACTGTGTTGATGAATGTGCATTAGCACATTATATAGCAACAGGATCTACTTACAAGAGGAATTTACAACCCCCATGTGTGAATAAGAGTTGCTTACTATATGTTAGATAATGACTAGGTATACAAACTGTCTAAAATTTTCACAAAATCAAGCTTTGAAGTTTTCATATTAAATTTGAATTGCTTGGCTAGTCATGCGGTTCTATGTCTCAGACATGCCAGCCACTTTGTTAATTGGATTAATGTTCAAAACTTTAAATATCAAAATAGAAGGAAAACTAAGAACTTCCATAGGCCAGTAATTTTGGCTGTGTTATAAATAAATGCTTCAATGCTAGTGCCAGAGTTCAGCTTCTTGTTTTGAACCTTGGAAGATCAATTTACCTAGGTTCCCTTATACAGAGATCCTTCATTACGTTGATAATCCCTCTTTTATAATTCATTGTATCTGGAAAGCAAACTATTGTTGATATTGGAAGTTTAGCTCAGAAAAGAAACACTATTTAACAATTATGCATATTGCATATGGGTATATGTGATAAGAAAATATTGGGCACGATAAGTGAAAAATTGATTGGAAAATTTAAATGCCATATGATTTCAATTTACCTTTTACTTATGCCTTGCAATTGACCTCTTTTAATCTCATCTGCAGGTGGGACTCCCCCATTGTGCCATTTTTCCATCCGTTCAGAATCACCTCCTGTAAGTACCAATTTGGACAAATATAGTTCTTCGCTCTCATTAAGCTTTAGATTTTTTAGCTGTTCTAACATGGTTGACATTGGTTCCCAAAAAAAATCAAAAGCTCTCCCCTCAGGCCTATTAGCCCGCGTTAATACCTTGCCATCCCCTAAAGACCAAACAAATGCTTTGAGTAAATATCACAATAGCTTTTTCTTCGTCAAAATTCTCACTATCTAATTATGCACTTCAACTAGAACCAGATAACATTTTCAAAGTATCTATTCAGAATCCAAAGGAAGAAATTTTCATACGCAGAACAAAACCAGGAATATTAGACTTTATCGAGCGGAGAAAACACAGTAGCAGAACATAGGCTGGAAGCCCAATATTGAGCATTTTGCTGTCAGAACGCTTCCAGTCTTTCAGATCTTCATCTGTAATTACACCAGCATGGTATAAAACTTTACCCAGCTCCTCACAGGCCCCAAAGATACTATTCCATACCTGAAAATGATTTTTCAAGGTTAATTAAAACAAAAGATATGCAGAACCAAAACGTTAAAGTTGGAAAATCATGTAAGAATAACTAATAAAAACTTGCCTGCACTGCTTTCAATTCCTGCCAAGCATCACTGAATGAACATGCACGTTGTGGAGGATGTTTTGGAACCTTGGAAATCGGACTACCTGGAATAATATTATCGGTAGCATCAGAGGCACTTTCCTTGCGGTATTTAGGTCTGTCCATCCACAAGTCATCAATGTCATTAACTGAAAAACCCAAAAGGAGACGTAAATTATCTAAATTGAATAATTATCTCCCATTAGTTTCTATCATCCCTAGTATAGAACATTTACAATCAGTCCATAGTTGTAATCATCCATTTATAGTAAGCTGCCACTTGCAGCTACTAGAAAGCACAACCATGGTCGATTACCTTGGAAAGCAAGTTCCTTCTCGCAGGTACAGAAGGTCATTGGTGTATTCATCAAACAGTGCTATAGCAGCCACAATGTACGCTAATCCTTGAAGAATAGAAGTTTCCTGAGATATCCATAAGGAATGTAATCAGTAAGCAAAAGTAGTAAAATTAATAATTATTAATTATACACCTGGAGAGAGAATGATAAATTAATGCATGCAAAAAGCACTTGGTTTCCTGTTGATTTTTGTTCTATAGTTTCTTTCTGCCAGTAGTAAAAACATTATAAACTTTCACAAACTGCAAATGTCCTGAAGCTACATTCAGGGCCATGAATAATCTTTAACACAGAAGCAATGAATATGATCCACTGTAATATATTTAATTGAAATTTCAAAGGTCACCTGTCTTGTTTTAATTTCAATTTTATATGATGACTAAAAGCATGTATGAGAATAGAAAGATTTAAGATACTTTTTCAAGGATGAGGCCAATATATTTCACAGGCAAATTCTGGACGCACCTGATAAACAATGACAGATGCATAGATGCCAAGGAAAAAGCTTGATAGAATCGCCCCCAAGACACTGAACACAACTGCCAAAGGCCAGAGTATAATAGAAAGGCCAGCAAATGGAACACAAGCAGTCTCCAAAAAGGGCCCTGCCCTTCCAATAAGATCTCTTAATAACTGTTTCCATCCCTTAAATAACATGAAGGGGGATTTGTAAATTGCTATTACTGTAATTATAGGCACATCTATTAAGATGCTGAGTAGCCCCACCAATATACACCCTGGTATCTGTGACAAACTTAAAACAAAATAGCACAGGAGCCAACATGAGAATGCAAATGATTTCGATCATTTTTTTGTGATAGAAATTTCTGGTAAACATATCTTCTTTAGGCATAACTTTCAAGCTTAATGCCACTCAGATAAATAGCCAAGCATTATTTCCATCAAATTCATCTTGCATCCAGTTTTATGCAGATTCACTATCTAGAGTATAAGTTGAGAGCATATTGCAAATAAACCTTGACTCTTCAAAATGTCTAAGCAAACAAATCAATGAGCGACATTTTGAAGCACTAGCTAACATGAGAAATTAAAATCAATATACCAAATTGTATGGATGAATAACTGTGATTGCTTAACATACCAAATAAAGACAAAGCTATGTTGATATTATATTCGATTCTAGAATGAATCCATGATGGCACAAAAACAAATGATGTGTAGGGCAATATTAACTATAATAGACAGTAAGCTCATAACATATGCCAGGCAAATTATGTGTATAATCATTACAGATTCCTGAAGAAACTATCTAAACAGTACTAAAGTTGTTGACATGTTCCCTACAAACTTTAGATCATCTGTGACCTACATGTGAGCCACCAAGTTTAGCACTAACGTTCATAAGTCAAAGGTACTCATTAGCTTACAACAATAAATATAACAAAAATAAAGCCATAAATACCCCTTAAATAGCCTGTTAGATTATCTATAATTTTTTTAGCCATATTTCTCTCTCATATGCTTGGGACTTCAATTGGCTTGCTGCTACATTCTGCATGAATTCAGGAGTGACCCAAAACTGATGCACATTAGGATGCTAGAGTTGTTTCTAAGGAGTCCATTGCCATTGAAAGGAACATGAATGCAATCCAATATTGTTGTTTGATCACGAAATTCAAGAATAATGTTTTTGTTGCTACATTTCTGTATGAAAAGGAGGTTGAACTAGATTTTAGCATAAATATAACTTTGGATGGAAATCACGGAGATTAAAAATGAATTAGGTGAAGTTATTGTAACTACAACCAAAACCATCTGTGGTTGTATTAATTTTAAGGCCTAGAATATTTGGTGATGCTGTTATGGCTGAGGTAGTTATATATGAATACATGATAATAGGTCTTCATGAAAATACAATTAGAATTTATATAAACAACCATATAGGGTTACTCAAAATTCGTCTGTCACATCCCCACCAGTTGCATGAAAACAAGCACCTTTTGAAAGGGTGTGGACATCCATCAAAGCATATAACATAAGAGGAACTTCATCAAATGTGGTAGTTAGCTCTATCCTGATAGACATGAACACAATATGTAGAAGCCTGAACAAGACAATAATTTTTTTTTAAAATAATGGTCTGATCGTCAATTATAAACAAATATCATACAAACTGACTTCTAAATTTTCATCATGGAGATAGTCTCGGGGGATGGTGACAAATTAATTGCATGGCATGGGCAACGTTCAAAGGAAGAGAAGGCTGGTATTCATGGGAAATCTGTCTCTGCAAACTCCAGTGAAGCCATCTGGCTTCCAACATCTGGCGTTAATCTAGAATTGACAGGTATTTAAACTCACCCAGCAGCAAGGAGTGGACAAGATGAGCAATAATTTGCTCGTGGGTCAATAGACGGAGGGGCAACAACCTTCTGCAAGATTAGCCCCAGCTCAAGGATTTTAAGAGAGGGAAATGAAAGGCATATGTATTTGAGCACTACCTAGACCAGACTCTCGAGCTATCACTTATATTGGTAAAAGTGGTATTAAAGCTTTGGAGGGTATTCAATCTGGTCATAGCACAATCATGGATGAAGCATGCATTTATGTCATTCGAAAAAAGTGCTTCTACCTAGGCAAGAGAGGACTGCTTTCATTGGCTTAAGAGGCCTGTAGTAGCAGCAGTTCAAGAGATCATTGGCTGTGCTTTTCAATAGCACTATGGCAGTACAAGGGAGCCCCATGTTGGAGATAGCACATGTAGCCAGAACCAGGTGAATGAAAGAAATTGCAAGCAATCTGGAAGCAGCAATGGTAGGTGGCCAATTCTTTGCCTGATGGAAACTGCACATTTTTGCTGGTTTGGCGGTGGTTATGAGCTCTACTTATAAGTAAGAACTAAAATCTATCTTAAATGTATGTATTTTGTTGTTATCATGAGTCATGACAAAGAGCATTATGTATCTTGCTTACGATAATTTTACAATTTACCTATATGACTCTTCCTGGAGTGGTTGTACTTAACATTATTGAGAGAATTTGTCATTATCCCCGCACTCAGGAGATTATAAATCCTGTGATTTCCAGGTCAGATTAAATGCACAAGCAAGAGCTGATTGCATGGTGTTTATTTGAAAGCGGATGCTTAGCAGGAGATGGCTAGTATTTTCCTTATCTGAATTCCATATTAATATGGCACTACCTAAATTTATTAAACAATTCTTGCTTTAAAGGACAAAAACAGCCAAAGAATATGAGCATAATGATGACTTGAGCAACAAGATCAAATAATACACAAATTAGTTTAAATGACAGCATTGGCTAAGATGTCTACTTCTCAAAGTATTGGTCATTGTTCTATGCTTGTAACAACCAAGTTGATCTATCTCTTAATTATGATGATAACCGAGGATATGGCATGGCTTACTAAGACACCTAACCATTCTCTACTAACTCTGGCATGATTTATCCTTTGCTATTATTGTGATAAAAGTGAGGATAATCAAGGATGTTGTTTTTTCCTTTAAATTTATCTTAGTATTAATTTATCCATGTGTAGCACAATAGATGGAAAATGAATAATGATGCCTGGGTTGACCTGAGTTTCCACTTGGAATCAATAGACCTTCAAGTGTCATTAGAAGTAGACCCTCAAGTGTCAAAGTTGGAATCTAATAGACTATTTTAAGGCTTCATTAGCTACAGTGAAGATAAGCGCCTTCTTTTCGGGCCGCCTGCAAACTAAAAAGGCATTAGCATCATATCACTCAGATAAAATCTTTGCATAACGAGCAGTGGATAGGAATAGTTGGACTATCAGAATATATTGTGTATTAATGTTTATAAATATGGGCTTATGAATAAACTTGTTGACTATGATCTTGTACAATAATATTAAGGTTAGAAAGATAATCGGTATGAAAAAGACTGACAAAACTTATATCCTTTGATTTCTCTATGTGGTCCTTTCTGAGGTCTTGTTTACCATAACAGATGGAAAAAGATTGATTATATCATCTTTAGCCATTGCTGAGCTTGACAGTGTAGGAATCTATGAGAGATAAGGTATCATATATAGGGGCTGACAGAAAAACTTGTAGATGTTGGAATTTGGAAACATTGTGATGGGTTTAGCTCAATCGGAATCATTGATTGCTTTGAGACCTGATGCCCTTATGATCTATATCCTTCTATGATGGTTGAACTAAGAAATGTCCATACCATTATCAAGTACTAAATTGTGAGGATTGTTCATCGACTACAAGTTTAAATGCCTTGCACCTATAATGTTGTTGTATCTGGGTGCTTGATAGTCACGTTATGTTGCTTAGCTATTTGTTTTGTGATGTTTCTACATCTTATGTGTAATGTCCCTAATTATTCTCCTTGTGTAATGTCCCTAATTATTCTCCTTATGTAATGTCCTGCAAAACCGACGTTAGTACAAAATATTACAGAATATTTATGACTCTTATTCTATTCTAAGTTAGTAAGGGGATTTGACCCTAGGAACTGCCTCTAGGTCGGGCTTCACAGAATTCCCGATTCTCAGCTTGAGGGATATAAGATCCACTCTAACCAACTGGGCTGTCGGCACATCTTCCCACAGAGCACTGCTCCTAAGATCTCTTGGAAACGATAGACGTAGATAGGATAGATAAGATTGTAACATATGTCTTAATCGTATGCAATGAACAAGTAACTTGATAAATAAAAAATGCCAAGATAAGATGAGATCACATGACACCTAAGACTTCTAGAAACATTCCTAGGACCTAAGTTAACTTAATATGTGAATAGGACTTACTAGTGAACTAAACAACATACCTTATTCACACCAACATTTTTTATTCGCACCTTTTAATCTTATAAAATTGTTCCCAATTGGTCAACATAGGGGAAAAGAAACCACTTCAGAAGCAATGGTAATGCGTTCAAAAGGAAATAATTTGGCCAATAACCCTAAATGATGAATTGGGACCCTAAAAGGTCAAAACTTGATAAGAGATGAACAATAAATGGTTTCAGTACAGCTATTTGTTAAAGAAAATAGAAAATGTGGGCTCCTAATAAACTTGGCCAGCTTATTCCAAGTGGAGAAAGATGCAGCACTCCCATCAGCTGCACAGAAGAAAAGCACCTTTTGAAAGGGTATGGACATACATCAAAGCACAAAGAATAGAACAATTTGTCAAATGTGGTAGTTAGCTTACCCAGTAGACATGCATATAAAATGTAGAAGCCCACACAAGACAGTGAAAATTAAATAAAAAGGTTTAATCGCCAATTTATTAAAAATGCTACTATACTAAATCAACCCGAGTTTTCATCATGGAGATGGTTTTGGGGGATGGTAAAAAATTAATTGCAAGGCGTGGACAGTATTGAAAGGAAGGTAGGTTGTAGTAGGAGACTGATCACTACAAACTCCAATGAAGTTGGTATGGCTTCCAATGGCTTGCATTAATCTAGAATTGACAGGCATTTGACTTACCCAAGAGAATGGAGTGGATAAGAAGGGTAATAATTTGCTTGTGAGTTGATAGACAGTAGGAGGAGAGCCTTTTGTAGGGTTAGCCCCAAATTAAGATTTCAGGATACGGAAATAAAGGCATGTGTGTTAAGAGCACTACCTAGACCAGACTTTGGAGCTGTCACTTATATTGGTGAAAATGGTATTAAAGCTTTAGAGGGTATTTGACTTGGCCATAGTGTAGTCATGGATGAAGTAGGCATTTATACAACTAGCAAGAAGTGCTTCTAATTAGGAAAGAGAGGACTGTAGTAGCAGCACCCCAAGAGATCATTCGCTGTGCACTTTTCAACAACTCTATTGACACTACAAGGAAACACCATGTTGGAGATCAGTACATGTAGCTGGAAACAAGTGAATAAAAGAAATTGCAATCAATATGGAAGCGGAAATGGTAGGTGGCCAATCCTCTTACTGATGGAGATTACACATTTTCATTGCTTTGGCAGCAGCTATGAACTCTACTTAGAAGTAAGAGCTAAAATTCCTCTTTTATGTCTGTAAAGAGAGGACTATAGTAGCAGCACCCCAAGAGATCATTTGCTGTGTACATTTCAACAACTCTATTGACACTACAAGGAAACACCGTGTTGGAGATCAGCACATGTAGCTGGAAACAAGTGAATAAAAGAAATCGCAATCAATATGGAAGCGGAAATGGTAGGTGGCCAATCCTTTTACTGATGGAGATTACACATTTTCATTGGTTTGGCAGCAGCTATGAACTCTACAAGAAGTAAGAGCTAAAATTCGTCTTTTATGTCTGTATTTTGTTGTTATCATGACAATAAGCATTATGTATCTTGCTTATGACAGTTTGACCCATATAACTCTGCCTTGAGTGGTTGTACTTAAAATATTATTCAGAGAATTTATAATTATCCCTGCACTCAAGAGGTTATAAATCCTGTGCAGATAGGACAAATTTAGTGATTCACAAGAAAGAGCTGATAGCATGAAAACAGACACTTAGCAGAAGATATTAGTTAATATATCCCTTATGCAAACACTATATTAGTATGGCCCTACCTAATTTTATTATCAACTTCTTTCTTTAACGAAAAAAACCAAAGTCAAAACACTTCTACCACAACAGTGGCCTGAGCATCATCATTAAATAGTATACAAATTAGTTTAGCTGCCAACATAAGCTAATGTACTGTACTTCTCAAAGTATTGCGTATTGCTCCATGCTTATAACAACCAAGTTGATTTAACTTTTGCAATTATTGTGGTAGAGTGAGGACATGGCATGGCTTAATAAGAAACTTCATCATTTCCTACTAAATGTGTTGTATTTGTTTTAAGATATCTTACTATTAATTTATCAATGTGTAGAATATGGATAGTGATGCCTGGGTTAACTTGAATTTACACTAGGAATTAGGACTTACTTTGAAGTTTAAAGCATTAAAGTTGGAAGCTAATGGACTATGTTAAGGTGTCATTAACCACATCGAAGATAAGTACCTTCCTTATGGGCTGCCATGGAAATTAAAGTGATTTTAGCATCGTGTTCTGTGTATTAATGAGAAGTGGATAAAAATAATTGGACCGTTACAATATCCTGTGTATTAATGTTTATGAATAAACTTGTTCACTATCATTATCTTGTGCAATAATGGTAAGCAGTCTTGCTTTTAATCCTATCATTTATATGATTAATATGTTAAAGGATCATTCATGTGATCAAGAATAAGGTTAGGAAAGTCAATTTTGTATGGAAAGGACTAACAAAATTTATATCCTCTGATTTCTCTATGTTGTTCTCTATCGAGATTGATCTTGTCTGATACCATTACAGTTGGAAAAATACCGATTACATCATCATTAGCCATTGTTGGCTTGCCAAAGTTGTGAGAATCCATAGGTGCTAAGTTATGATTGCAGGAGTTAATAAGGTAACTTGTAGATGTTGGAATTTGGGAAGCCTTGTGATGGGTTCAACTCAAAGTGAATTATTGATTAATTTGAGAGCTGATGCCCTTATGATTTCTATCCTTCTCAAATGCTTGAACTAAGAAATGTTGATAACATTATCAAGTATTGAATTGTGAGGATTGTTCATTGAGTTTAAAGACCTTGCATCTATAATATTTCTGTTTCTGGGTGCTTGCTAGTTGCATAATGATGGATATGGGATGTGTTGTTTGTGATGTTTATACATCTTATGACTACTAAAGTTTAAGTAATGGAATACCTATTGCTGCTTATGGAATCACTTCTTGCTGACCATTAATGTCATATTATCATAAATAGCAAGTGCAAATATTATCTAGTAAGTGAATTGAACTATTATAAGAATATGGAAATTGAACCATGAGGTAAAGGAAACCAAAAGGTTAAGGATATTATTATTACTAGTGCTGTTGAGGGTATATCTTCATATGATGATCTAATGAATACAATGTTGCAACTATCTTGAGTGTGACTTAAGTATGAATCATGCTTAAAGCAAGTTCATAAATATCGTGGCAAGTCTTCCAAAAGTTTGAGATGGTTTTTGTAGCCTTGTGGATGCATGTTGCATTCTGTTGAAGAAGGATGGCATAATATAATATGAAATTGATACTTAAAGAGTGTTAAATCATATTATAATAGAGCATCAATTGGAGCCATGTCAAATCTATACATAATTGCTGCATTGCGAAGATACTTTGATTATAACCCTATATGGGTATGAAATAGTGATCCAATAATTTGGAGCTTTGTTATTAATTAATAAACTTTGTGAGCAATGGCTTTGTTTTTGAATGGGTATTAATAAATACTAAATAATGGTTACTACGTTGTACGTCCTTAATCTCTTATATGAATTTCCTTCTATAGTGTTCTTTTTATTTCACTTCCATGAAAAAGTTAATTGATTGATTCTGAAAAACTGTTTATAGGATTTTGTGTGCATGTTCCTTGGAAGAAAGAGGTTAGGAGAACTACATGGGACTTTGATCCCATTTGCGAGTAAGTACGTAGGCAGTCTTTGAGAAAAGGATGCCCTTGTGACCCAAGTCCATAGAAAAGGGGTTTAGAGAATAGCTTCAAGGTTTGGGTTTGCTCCTAAACTTGGCCAGCCTTTCCTTTATGCTGTGCTTCAGCTTGAGGAGAAATAAATGGTTGTGAACTCACCTCTCTAAATAATGCATTACCACTATATATGTTTAAGCCAATAAAAGACACCCCATCATCATTAACCTTATCCACTTTTAAATTTTCTGGTTTTTGGCTTTCCAAAATCTATTCCATTCTTGGATAAACTTTTAGAGTCACCATCAGCATGGTTTGCCTCTTGTGTGAAGGCATGATAATGCCCCTAGACTTGTTGGAACTAATATAGAGTTTTGTGAGGTCTATAGTTCGAAGAAATAAGGGCATGATAAACATGGCCATGACATGGCTATGAATGAGTTAAGGAAACTTACCAATTTTGTATTTAATGATGACACTAAATTAAGTCATTATGACTTGATGGTGTAAACAACTCTTATTATATAGACAATCTACCTACTCTAAATATGTGCCTAAATATATGTTGAGTTTAGGATGCAGTTCCTTATGATTGCCTATGTTGAATTTTGGTAGCTGCGAGATAGATCTTTTACCTATGATGATCGCCATATATTTTCATAGATGCCTCTGCATTTTGGTTCCTGTTGGTTGTCTGTTGAGGTCATGATGGGTTCCACTGTTCCTATTCATCTTGTTCCTCATGTTGTTGTTCTGCGATGTCTTTGTTCTGTTCTGCTCCTATTGTGTTCGCGGTTTTGTCATGTGGAAGAGTTTCATATATTGTGGAGACTTGCGCGTATGTTCCTATTATGTTCGTGCGCTTGCTTACCTGGCATCGGTCTCTTTTCCATCTTGTTGGCTTCTCATCACTGTGTCTCTCCTACGTGGCTTCATTGGTTGCTGACGGTGAATTCATTCAAGTCAAATTTATTTATTTGACGGTTTATTTTATGTAGTCCTCTCTTCCTTTGCTCATGTCGACAATGGTTGTAATGTTGTTATTGAACGACACTTATTGTGTGTGTCATTTCACATTCTTGTAGCGGTGGACTTTGTAACTGTCCAAGTTTGCTTATGCGCAAGAAAACTCCTCATTGTATGTGATTTCCCATTATTGTATCGTATCCATTCTATCGTGCTTTATGTTACAGATATACTTTGGTGAGAGGAGGGTGATTACTGTGTTGAATATTTTTTGTGAAAGGTAGGAACGTTGTCAGTGTCTTATTCTTACAGATATTCATACTATGCTTTGTGTGTGAGTAGCATTGTCATATTTTTTGTGTTTTGAGATTAGTCTGAGATTTCTATATCTATGTACCGTGACTTCATAACAGCGATACTCTGTTGGTTATTTTGATTTTGATCATTGAGTGATCATTGAATTTTGAAGACGTTTATAAGGAGCAGAGATTTTGTAATTGTTTTGAAAAACTGAATAAAGGCATCATCTTTTGTGGGCTGGGTTGTTTCCCTCAGAGAGGAGGGTTTTTCCCAGGATAATTCTGTTGTGTTATTTGTCATTTTTGTGTTCTTGATTTCTATTGCTGCTTATGTATATTTTGGTTCTTAAATTTAACATGGTATCAGAGAGGGTCTAAGGAAACGATCCAGAGTCAGAAGTATTAAGTTATTCTTTTGCTCTTTGCTCTACTTTCCGGTTGTTTGTTTCAGCTATTTACAATAGTAAACAGCTTGAAAATTGAAGACAGACTGGACAGTTCTTCAAATTTCTCTTAATGGAAATTTAGAATTCTGATTGCTCTTGAAGAGAATGATCTTCTTGACTATGTCAATTCTGACATAGCAGAACCTTCTGATGATGCCGAGAAAGCTCAATGGAAAAATAACAAGATTATGGCAAAGAAAATTCTGATCGATTCTGTTATGGATCATTTGGTTCCTATTATCTCAAAGTTGAATTCAGCCAAAGAGATGTTTCAGACTTTGAAGGACCTATATGAATTCAACAATACCAGTAGAGCTCTAACCCTTAGACGTCAACTTCTACATGTTAAAATGGCTAGAGCAGAATCAATGGTTTCATTCTTCATGAAGATTACAGGGTTAAAGGATCAGCCCAACGCAATTGGAGAATCATTTGCAGATAAAGATTTGGTCATGTTAGCCATGAATGGACTTCCCCACTCTTGGGAATCCTTCATTCAAGGAATCAGTGGGAGAGATGAGCTTCCGAAGTTTGATATGTTGAGAGTTGATTGCATTCAGGAAGAATGCAGACTAGAGGCTAGAGGCAATGGACATAAAACTCATCATGAAGATGATCATGTACTTGCTTCCCATACTTTTAAAGGGAAAGGAAAGAAAGGTAACTTCAAAAGGTTCAGAGACAAGAATTTTGAGTCAGCCCCTGATTCCAAGAAAAAGAAGAAGGATCTTTCTAGGATACAGTGTTTCAGATGTGACAAATTCGGTCATTTTGCTAGAGATTGTACTACAAAACCAAAACATCAAGTGGCTGCTACAAATGTAGAATATTCTTCTCCTCAAAAAGAGTCAAGTGAAGATTTAGAGGGATTATGTTTTATTTATGCACTTTCTAGCAATGTTCCTACTAATAGTGATACATAGCTCACTGATAGTGGAGCCTCTCGCCACATTACTGGCTATCGTGAGCACCTCTCAAATATGAAGGAAACAGATTCTCATCTTCAAGCTATCGTTGGTGATGATGCATGTTATTTTGTGAAGGGTATTGGTTCTACTTCTTTTCAGTTGGATTCTGGAATTCCCCTTCATCTGAGTGATGTTATGTTTGTTCCTGGTACTAAGAGGAATCTCATTTCTATTTCAGCATTGGAAGACAAGGGTTATCATGTTGCTTTTGCTGATGGAAAGGTTCTTAGATGGAAGAACACTAGTTTTCAGACAGCTCGTTAGATTGGTGTTCGTCATGGCAGTCTTTACAAGCTTTCAGCTCATCCTATCCAAGCTTTAGCTCATGATTCTACAAGTTCAAGTGAGTTGTGACATAAAAGGTTTGGTCACCTAAATTTCAGAACTTTGTCTTCAATGGAGAAGGTGGTAGTTGGTCTTCCAAAGTTGAACCAAGATCATGAGGGTGTCTGCAAAGGGTGTGCTCTAGGTAAGAACATTAAAAGTACTTTTCATAATAGTGAAAGTAGAGCAAAGGATATCCTAGAGTTGATTCATTCTTATTTTGTGTTCCCATGTATGTTGCTTCTCTTAGTGGTTTTTGGTTATGTTACCTTCATTGATGACTTCTCTCGTAAGTCTTGGATTTATATCCTAAAGTCTACAGAATCTGATGAAGTGTTGTCCAGATTTAAAGAATTTAAAGTTCTTGTTGAAAATTTATCTAACAAGAAGATAAAGATTCTAAGGTCTGATAATGTGAGAGAATATGTATCTGGTATATTTCATAACTTTTGTGTTGAAGCTGGGATTAAGAGGAAGTTTTGTGTCCTTTATAATCCTCAACAAAATGATGTAGCTGAAAGAAAGAACAAGACAATTGTTGAGGCAGCGAAGGCTATGATCCATGATCAAAGTGTTCAAACATTTTTATGGGCCGAAGCTTGCAGGACATCAGTATACAATCAGAATCGTAGTCCTCATCAAATCGTAGATAATATGACTCCAAAAGAAGCATTTTTAGGTACCAAACCAGATATTAGTCATCTGAGAATTTTTGGATGTCATGTCTACATCATGTTCCAAAAGAGAAAAGAACTAAGTTAGAACCTTTAGGAAAAAAAGGCATCTTTGTTGGTTATGGTGAATCTTCAAAAGCATACAGAATTTACATTCCACGTCAAAAGCAAATTGAAATCAGCAGGGATGTCTCTTTTGATGAAGATATAGCTTGCAAGAAATCCAAAGAGTCTAATATGGAAATTGATAGAGAAGACCTTGAGCCTCCTCAAGACATAGATATGGCTGATCTAGATCCACCTTCTAAGATTCAAAGGGAGAGTACAGATTTAGAAGACTCTGTTGATCCTGTTGATCCAGTTGATCCAATAGATACTCCTATTGGTCCAAATAATATTTCAGCTGATAAGAAGAGACCTTTGTGGGCCAGACATACTATGGAAGAGGCTGAAAATATGCAGCCCCTCGTGGCACTTTCAAAGAGAGTAAAAGGCCTCATAAGTTTGCAAGATATGTAGCCTTGATGAGTCACATTATAGCATACGAGCCCTCTAGTGTTGAAGAGGCTTCAAATCAGCAAGTTTGGAAGGATTCCATGATTCCATCGTCAAAATTGATGTGTGGGAGATTGTTCCTAGGCCTAAAGGTAAATCTGTTGTTTCTTCTAAGTGGTTGTTCAAAATTAAACATGCAGCTGGTGGGAGTGTAGAAAAATACAAAACTAGATTTCTAGCTAGAGGTTTTTCACAAAAGGAAGGCATAGACTATGAAGAGACTTTTGCACCTGTAGCACATTACACTTCTATCAGAACCATCATAGCTTTTGTAGCAGTTAAGGGTTGGAGACTTCATCAAATGGATGTGAAAATAACATTCTTGAATGGCATAATTGAAGAGGAAGTATACATTGAACAGCCAGAGGGCTTTGTGATTCATTATAAAGACTCACATGTGTGTAGGCTGAAAAAGGCTTTATATGGCCTTAAACAAGCTCCTTGTGCTTGGTATGAGAGAATTGATCATTATCTTTTGAACTTGGGCTTCCTAAAGGATGATGTTGATCCAAATTTATATTTCAAGGTATGTGATGACAAAGTGTTGATCTTAGTGCTTTATGTTGATGATTTGTTTCTCCCCGGTAATGATGATCTCATTATTAAATGTAAGGAGTTAGCTTCTGAATTTGAAATGAAAGATATTGGTCTCTTGCACTACTTCCTTGGGCTTGAGGTATGGCAAAGACCAAATGAAATTATTTTAAGTCAAGGGAAATATGCAATGATATTTTGAAGAGATTTGGCATGTTAGAGTTTTTGTCTATGGTGACTCCTATGGAAGCTAATCTGAAAAAGTTACATGAGATTGCACCCACTTCAGATTTAGTTGATCCTACTATGTACAGGAAGTTAATTGGTTCATTAATGTATTTGGTTAACACAAGGTCTGATATATGTTATGTTGTTAACACCTTAAGTCCGTTCATGTGTGAACCAAGACAGATTCACCTTGTGGCAGCCAAACACATATTAAGATATGTTCGTGGTATAGTGGGATATAGTTTAAAACATTCTTCATGTGTAGAGCTGAACTTGCAGAGGTTCTTTGATTTAGATTGGACAGGTTGTGTGCCTGACAGGAAGAGCACTTCAGGATGTTGTTTCAGCCTAGGTTTAGCTATGATTTCCTACTGCAGCAGGAAACAATCTTGTGTTGCACAGAGTACGGCTGAAACAGAATATGTTGCAGCTTGTGTGGTTGCAAGAGAAGTTGTGTGGCTTTGCAAATTGCTTGCAGATTTGTTTGGGCAGCCTTTGGAACCTACAGTAATTCTTTGTGATAACCAAAGTTGCGTGAAGCTTTCGGTTAATCCTGTTTTCCATGATAGAATCAAACATGTGGAAATAAAATATCATTACTTGAGAGATATGGTTCAAAGGAAAGTAGTAGAGCTCAAGTACATTTCTACAGAGGAGCAGACAACGGATATTCTCACCAAGTCACTTCCTAGAGTGAAGTTTTGTTACTTTCAAGATAAGCTTGGTATTGTGGAGAATAATGCTCTTGCTGAGAGAGTCTCAGCGTCAGTAATTCTATGCATATTGTTAATGAGTTCTTCTCTGTGAGAGAAGTTTGAGGTGAAATCCCTTGTTAATGCGTTCTTCTCTGCGAGAGAAGTTCGAGGTGAAATCCCTTGTTAATGCATTCTTCTCTACGAGAGAAGTTTGAGGTGAAAGCCCTTGTTTCACCCTCTGGGAGTTGCTATGGTGGATCCACTCTCTGGGAGTAGCCATGGTGGAAGTCATGTGTGAGACTCCATGACTTAATTTTTTTTTCTATTTTTTCTTGTTCACCCTCTAGGAGTAGCTATGGTGAATAGTGTTATGCTGAGATATCAATTTTATTGAGAAAATTTGTGATGAGATCTTTGTTGACAATTTTTTATTGCAGCTATGTGTACTTGTCATGAGATGACAAACTGAAGATCTCTCTCTTGCTAAGAGGGAGTGTCGAATTTTGGTAGCTGTGAGATATATCTTTTACCTATGATGATCGCCATATATTTTGTATTCAGTGATACCTTTGCATTTTGGTTCATGTTGGTTTTCTGCTGAGGTCATGATGGGTTCCACTGTTCCTATTCATTATGTTCCTCCTATTGTTGTTGTGCGATGTCTTTGTTTTGTTCTGCTCCTGTTGTGTTCGCGGTTTTGTCGTGTGGAAGAGTTTCATATATTGTGGAGACTTGCGCGTATGTCCCTATTATGTTCTTGTGCTTGCTTACCTAGCATCGGGCTCTTCTCCATTTTGTTGGCTGCTCATCACCGTGTCTCTCCTACGTGGCTTCATTGGTTGCTGACGGTGAATTCATTCAAGTCGACTTTATTTATTTGATGGTTTATTTTATGTAGTTGTCTCTTCCCTTGTTCACGTCGACAACGGTTGTAATGTTGTTATTGAACAACACTTATTGTGTGTGTTGTTTCACATTCTTGTAGCGGTGGCCTTTGTAACTGTCCAAGTTTGCTTATGTGCAAGAAAACTCCTCATTGTATGCCATGTCTCATTATTGTATCATATTCATTCTATAATGCTTTATGTTACGGATATACTTTGGTGAGGAGGGCGATTTATGTGTTGAATATTTTTTGTGAAAGGAAGAACATTGTCAGTGTCTTATTCTTACAGATATTTATACTATGCTCTCTGTGTGAGTAGCATTGCCATATTTTCTGTGTTTTGAGATTAGTCTGAGATTTCTATATCTGTGTACTGTGACTTCATAACAGCGATACTCTTTTGGTTATTTTGATTTTGATCATTGAGTGATAATTGAATTTTGAAGACGTCTAAAAGGAGAAGAGATTTTGTAAATGTTTTGAAAAGCTGAATAAAGGCATCATCTTTTGTGGGCTGGGTTGTTTCCCTCGGAGAGGAGGGTTTTTCCCAAGATAATTCTGTTGTGTTATCTGTCATTTTTGTGTTCTTGATTTCTATTGCTGCTTATGTATATTCTGGTTCTTAAATTTAACAGCCTATGCTAACTATAAACAAGTAAAATATTACCAAATATGGTATGTGTTGGTGGCATTTTGACACATTCACCAACTCAATAGAAATGCTGGATATATCAACTCTCCTAAAAGGAAATCAAGTGCCAAGCTGGAAATTGAATAACCCAAGGTCCCTTATGGCCAGGCCTTTGCCTGCAAGATAGCTCAGTTGTTCGGTGTGTTTTGTTGGTAACGAAAAAAGAGACAGACAATTGTTGGACTAGAATCCTGGAAGGAATGCTAAGTCCAAAAGATATAGAGGTTTATATCATATTTAACCCGGAAATAAATTGTTTCATGTTCCTATAAATCTAAAAGTACCTCACCATTGGGAACAATGCTTGTTCATCAAATATTCAATATAGCAATGTTGGTTCCTAAACTAACCATTGGTAGTTATAAAATCCAGTAAAGGAAAGGGCAGGAGAGAAAAGGGTGTGATGAGATCCAAAGTTTGAACTTCCATTGTAATACACAAATGCATAAGTAGACAAATCCAACATTTACCACTTCTTACTTACTAGATAAATCACAATATCGTTAGAAAAGTGTTATCTTCAAAGTAAATCAATAGCATAAAGACCCATTAAACCCCAAATAATAGCACAGTTCAAATGATGTTTTACAATAATGAAATGAAAATTTCAAACTAACCGCACAAGGAAAACATACAGTTAGTGGATTGCAAGTGGTATGAAAAATAGATTCATCAAATACTTGTTACATTCGTATATCCACAATGAAAAATCCAGCTAAATGCTTGGAAACCATTAAGTAAACCAGAAAACAATGTGTTTTTATAAGTTTTGATTACATCAGCAATTCCCAAAACAATTTGGAGCACCTCCAATCTCGAGATCCAATTGTTCAGATCAACCCTTGTCATCAATGGCATAAATCTTGTAGTACAAATCATCACAAATATATTTGGCAAGGTGATGTACAAGCCATTGGCAATCCAATGAAATCCACAGATTAAGAACCTAGAGCAACATGCAAATCTTTCTAGTAGCTGAAATCCTACATCACTTTGATAGCAAAATGGGTTCCCTCTTAGTTTTGGTGTGAACTACATGAAAATTTGCATTTATGGGAATATAATTTGGCTTTTGTAGGTGAAAGACCCTTGGTTAGTCACAAGGATTGGATCTACTAATAAGTAGCATTCTAGCACTCGTCAAAATGACCTATGCACCTACCACATTAAATGCAACGTACGTGTGCTTTGGAAATCATCATTTCCTGCTCAAAACCCCACAAAATCAACAAGAAATTCACTAGATTTGATTTTTAACAAAGAAGATGAGATTTTCATGCACTTTAACATGGTCTACAAGAACCCATGGGAGATCCAAAAGCATTTCAAAGGTTCAAGGAACTTGCTGACCTCTGACGCTTGCATGTTGGCACTTTTTAAGAATTTTGAACCATATTAGTGTTTCAATTATTTTCATAATTTTAGAACCTACAATTTCACCTTGTCATGTTGATGGGTTAGTGATTTGGCTAACTCCAAATCTTGTCAATCTTTCAAATAGGTAGCAAACCTTAGGACTTGCCGACAATGATTTCAATCTACATTGTATTTAGGGAGTTGTCAGGATTTTATAGGTTCTATGAATTGGTGAACCTTCAATGTTTTGTTGTCGTCCTTTTGAGGAGTTCCAAAACTTTGGAACTTGCTAACATAGCCCTTCAGAAGCTTGCATTGCATTATAAACACACTTTCTAGAAATTCAAAGGACAACTAGACATCATAGCCTTATATAATATGCAAAAGTCCAAAAGTGGAGTCAAGTTTTGCAATTTCAAGTTGCCTCAAGATCTTAGCTTTTAATGTTAACCTTTGAAAGATTTGGCAAGGGATTTGGATTTTGGATGTTAGGTGTTTAAATGTATTGTAGGATCTTTGGGCAAGACAAAACTCATGAGCTCAAAGATTAAGTTACTGTGAAGTGTCAAAATTCAAGAAGCAAGGATAAATATGATGCCCAAAGTGAAGCCCTAAAGAGGATGATCAAACCCTTGATCTCAAAAGAAATATAGGAATACAATGTCAAGTATCAAGGATTAGGAATACCTCACAATACATGCCTAAAGCAAGCAAATAGAGGTATCTTCGCATCTCTAACTTTGAAAAGATATATAAGGTAAATTGTTGGGAGTCAATGATCAAAGATGATTCATAACTCTTACCTTAAGGTATGCAAATAAGGGTGAGTCCAAATTCATGAACTCAAAATGGTGATGTATTGCAACATGTTGAGGTTCGGGAGTAAAGAGCATCAAGGATATCATGTCATAGGGTATGCTAGGAAAGGGAGGGCCAAAGATCTAACTCCAGAAGATGACATAGTGAAAAGGGATAAAGAGTTCGATAACGAGGATGACTCCTAACATCTACCTGAATGAATGTGGAAAAGAACACTTTGCAAGTACAATATTTAACATATCTAAATTTCCTCCTCACTAAATCTTGCGAGTAAAGCCGAAAGATTGGGACGCTACTCCAAGGATAGGGACATTCAAACGTCCCTCAAGATTCTACAAGACAATTTTAACAAAGGTTTTAACAACTTTATCTGGACACTACGTTATTTTGCAAGGAAGGACCTGACATTGCGAGATTTTGCACAATAATCATAAGTTTGGGAACACATTGAGATCCCCCAAAATCATATTTTCTAAGAATTTTGAACACTTAGCAAACAAAAGATGAGTTGCAAGAAAGGCAAGGGCCTCGAGAGCTCGAGACATTAGGTCCAAATGTTTGAATGTCCTTCGAAAGTCCCCATGTTTGCAAACACTTATAAATTTGAAATTTCTCTAAGACATAGTCAACATGCAAGCAAACAAGATTTGAAGCACATGAAACTTAGCCATCATTTTGACGTTGAAGTATACTCTCCATGACCAAGGTAAGGAATAAGGTAACTAGGGGAACAAGACCAAAACAAAAAAGGGGATCCACACTTTGCAAACAAGCAAAATGGCGCTTGTGTTCAAGGCACGGTATGATTCCTTGCCTTTATATCTATTGGTGGATAATTGTATGTTATTTTATGATTGGTAATTTGACCCCAAAAACCTATAAGACCATTGCATATTATGAGGGACCCCTTTGGGGTAATGTAATCAAATTAGTTTGCCTACTTTGTAAACCCTTAGGACAATATGATTTAGATCAATGTTCTTGTACCTTTTAAACATCAAAACGTTGAATCAAAATTAATATAACTTGTTGGCATCAAAACTAAGGTTGAGAAAGGGACTCCATGAAGGCGTGAGTAGACAATACTTGTTCTTAGTGTAGCTTGTCCCACTCATCTTGAGGTGATCACAAAATTGTAAAACCTATGATCCAACTACAAATAAGCTTATCATTGCTCCAGCCAAAAAGAAGTATTCAATCATATCATATGGTCAACCAACTTTCACCAACTAAACACAGTCTACAAAGCCAAGAGATGTCAATATCATAGGGTTAGCCAAATTTTACAAGTAGAACGTAGATGATAGATGCCAAGAGCTACCAAATTTCTTTAGGTTTAGACAAGCTTTTGGCAATGGCATGTAGGCGATGGATGAAAGATTAGATAGGTTTTCGCTAGTGACATGCATGTGATGGATGCCAAGATCTACCCCATCTCAAGAGTTCATTGGCATTGGAGTATCGAAAGGAATGTGTTTGTCTATTGCGTTGAGTTTCGTTGAGGTATGTTTCTCAAGATTCTAATTGTTAACTCAGTGTAAGTGATTTATATCGCTAGCACCAGTCTTAGGCAAGGTAAAACCTTGGGACATCATGATTATGTTTGTCCAATTATAAGATGAATCAAATGCTTATTGGTCTATGGAAATGTTAATTCTAACTACATTTTTTGTGTGTTGTTACATTTATGCCCTTATTGGTGATGATACAAGTAGTATGGGAGTGTCTCATCATCACAGTTGACAATGAACTAGTGAAAAGGACAACACCCACAATGTAGTATGGGATGTACCAACATTCCTCTTTCTAGTTGAGATTTACTTAAGGGCTTATGTATTAGTGAACTAGGTAAGGGGAAGATACTTGCAATAAGGTTGCAACAACTTCCTTTTTGTCAAAGAGTCATTGTGTGTATATGTCATTTGCATTGTGTATATATAATGCATAAATGAGCTAGTCACACTATGTTATGTGATGCATGCATGGGCTAGCCATATCATATAAATGAGTTAACTATATCATGTATATGTGATGTACGCACGAAGTAGTCACATTATGAATAGGTGATGTATACATAAGTTAGACACATTATATACATGCTTTCTATACATGAGTTAATATGAATCACTGCTTATGTATGTGTAAGTCAGTCCCTATGTGGATTGTGTATGTTTGTACATTGATGTTGGTTTTGAACTAACATTTAACTACAATGCATTGGATATCATACTATTGTATGTGAACTAGATCAAAAGCATAAGCTCAAATAATGGCTATGACTTAAAAGAGAGGTTGAAGATCTCATCCCAATTGTGTGGATTAAGTCTTTCTATTTTGACATGTGAACTAGGTAAGGGGAAGATACTTGCAATAAGGTTGCAACAACTTCCTTTTTGTCAAGGAGTCATTGTGTGTATATGTTATTTGCATTGTGTATGTATAATAAGTAAATGAGCTAGTCACACTATGTTATGTGATGCATGCATGGGCTAGCTGTATCATATAAATGAGTTAACTATATCATGTATATGTGATGTACACGCGAAGTAGTCACATTATGAATAAGTGATGTATACATAAGTTAGACACATTATATACATGTTTTCTATACATGAGTTAATATGAATCACTGCTTATGTATGTATAAGTCGGTCCCTATGTGGATTGTGTACGTTTGTACATTGATGTTGGTGTTGAACTAACATTTAACTACAATGCATTGGATATCATACTATTGTATGTGAACTCAATCAGAAGTATAAGCTCAAACAATGGCTATGACTTAAAAGAGAGGTTGAAGATCTCATCCCAATTGTGTGGATTAAGTCTTTCTATTTTGACATGTGAACTATGGTGCCTTTGATTCCCAAAAAGGGGTATGTAGGCAAGGCCATGTCAAATGAACCTCCAAGGATTAGGTCTAGGTCTAGAGATTTGTCTCATGTGATCTTATCTTATTCATTGCAAGATTGTGTTGGGTGGATTTTTTGCAACCAGCAATTTTGGGATCAATTGCAAAACAGTGGTTCCAGCCACAATGTGTGAGACAAGGTCTCTCCTACTTCTAAGGGAAGGCTCCCCCTTCTTACTGCTACTAGAATCAACTAAACACATAACTATTTCTATTTACACTAAACTAAAATGGGGTGGGACAAGCATCATATTCACTTATTTCAGAAAAGATGTTACCTTTATAGCACGATCTTTAATCACTGGTATAATTCACTTACGAAATATCAATTGAAACAATAATCCCGATAAAAAGGAAATTAGACGTAAGAATAACCTTCAACGTACCAACAACTTCCAGTAACTTAGAATCTCAGAAAAGCTCAAAGTCTTTCCATGACTCCTCTATGAATTCAGGAACAAAGATAGAAGATACGTGCACCTCAAAGTCTCCAGCGTATTTTCACCTTACAGCACAAATGCAAAAAACAATAGCAGCGCAAAGTCTACAAGTTATCTCATTGCTTGAGCATTCTACACTAGTTCAAATGTGATAAGCATCTCAAAATCTACAAGATCAAGTTTGACTACCTAAGTATAACTCTAAACACAATTAGCAGCTCAAAGTCTACAAGATCGCGTTTAAATCCCTTTTGAACAACAAAATAACACGCACAATCAACCTCCAGAAAACGTCGTCACATGACAACTTGAATCAGCACAAAGTCTAAAAGTAACTTGCCTCTTTTATTGAATGCAATTTGATTTACATCTAAGTTAAAAGTCTTAAAGTGCTCAACAAATTGGTAGAGCCTTGTTGCATTGCCAAAAGATCCCTCTTTACAATGAGCCTCCTCGTATTTATAGAAGAGAGGTTGAGAGATAATGTGGAAAAACTAACTGTTGTTGACTTATTCAACATTGCAAGCCTGAGCTTTGCAACTCTCCTCCCTGAAATTTTCAAAAAAAAAAATGAACCTCAGCTGCACATGGCTACAGATTCTGGAGAGGGCCCTTCCCCCCCAACATGATCCTCCCCCAAATACGAACAAGGCACAGGCCCACTCTTTTCCTGAAACTTTGCATAGAGATTCCAGTAGCTTGTTGGTTGCGGCTAAGACTTTGTTTGGAACCCCTTACAATGAGGGTGCGAAGAACAATAATGATGCCTCTAAAACAGACTAGAAGGGTGCCCTGGTTGGGTCTCACAACAATGCTCTGGATTTTATTCTCCCAAATATTGTCCAATCTGAAGAAGGAACATAGATTTGTCTTCTTGATACTGTTATGGACCGGATTGTATCTTCAATGCACCTTGCCTTAGTGAGGAATTTTTTTTCCCTTTCAGCCAACAATTGATATGGTCGTCGATGGGTTGTTGCCTGTTGGAATTTGAAAGGCAATGTCACCATTTCTACAATGCCTGGAGGGATGTTCCTATTTAAATTCATGGCAAAGGAAGATCTCATTTTTGTCTTTTCTGGATCGTGGGTGTATGATAAACACTTCCTTGTGTTGTCTCATTGGAAACCAGGGTTTGATCCATCCGCTGAACTCAATAGGATGGCTCATGTTTGGGTTTGTATGCGTAGCCTCCTATTGTATGATAAAATGTCAAACATTTGAAAAAGTAAAGCAATTTGGTGTTTGTCAGAGTTAGAACCAGCAAGGGTTCTTACAAAGAACCTGACATGACTCACACAGGATCTAAGCTACAAAATTAAGGTTGTTTCTTTTTGCAATCTGTATCTATGGTTACCAAATTTCTCCAAGCCTGAAAGAAATGTGCACAAGAGAAACAAGATATATGAAGATAATTTAAATTTAGCGAAACGATATCAATGCAATCCAATTCAAGAGACCGATGATTTATTAGCTATGTCCTTCCTTGAAATAGACCTTACCATCTCATTCAAAGGAGAATGGGATAGATTATTTCAAACTTTCTAGTAGAGGAGTCTAGAAGGATGGTCATCTACTCATCTTAAACAGAAAAGCCTAAAGGTATGGAAAAGTTGATGATCATCAACATTTCATATGGGGTGACAACTTTATGTCCCCATAACCGTCCCATTCCCACTAGCTTTTGGCAATTTTTTTACTTAGCACCGCAATGCCTCCTGACAAAGGTCAGATCTCTGCTCAATGCCAAGCATCTATGACCTTTATCCCTTGTTCTTAATTGGATTTATGTTTCTTACGCAATAGTTTTTGACTCTTCGACATATGGCACCGTAAATGCAATCAAAATGACCTCTTTTCAGACCAAAGTTATAGGGAGTCTATTGGCATACATGGGTAACTCAAAAAGAATAATAAATGTGTGACCATTACAGGGTATAGTGGAGTTATTAATTAATCCTTCACAACATTGGTTCGTAGGAAAACAACAATAATATGGTCATGAAAGGGTTTGGTAACTAGTCACTCCATAGACCAGTACCACAGGTCCATCACTTGAGATTGCTCAAGTGCCTAGTATGAGTGCCCATGAGAACCCCCTTGCACTTGGCAGTACCATCTCAACTCTCATAGCTTGAAAAGATGAAAGAAAAAAAAATCCCAGAGACTAAAGAAAAGTGATGATTCATGTCACAGCAGTACTTCTTTGCTTGTATCATTTTATATGATAGGCAAGTACTATCTTCGAATTGAAAAGACATAATGGAAAAGGAAAACTCTAAATTATATTATGAATTATTTCATTTAAGGAAAAATAATATGCAGGTCTTCAAGAAGAAAATAATAGAACACAACTAACAAAGATCAGGTATCACTGCCCTCTATCATTATATATTATTTATACCTATTTGAGAGTGACCAGAGGCAGACAGTTAATATTTGAGAAACTATAGGAAAGTGAAATTGTAAACTGCTATTATACTTAATATCCAAAGGCTTGCCGCGTTTTGGTGGACGGTCACGAATCTCATTGAGAGTAGAAAAATAAGAATGATAGCACACATCTGCAAAGTCTCGCACCACTGTACAGCTTCCTAGAACTGTGCTCCATGTCCCATTCTGGAGTCACAAAGGCAAGTTAGTCTCTGAAGTGATGTAAATGAAGATAGAATTGATTAGCTACATAAAGGACTTTATTGTTTGAGATTTATTTGAATTAACACCATGTTAAGTTCAAAATCATCTGCAGCTGACTTAAGAAAAAAATGATTAATTTTAAAAGGGCGATTTAGATTTCCTTTGAAAATGGCATTCAATCAGCATAATCAATTCTGGCAATATTTTCAATAAGAGTCAAGACTGAATGTTGCTGGAAAGGTTCAAATACAAGGATAGAAACATACAACAAAGCACTGTTTAAATTTTTCACGTTTCCCTTCACCAACAGCTGCAAACGTTGCCATCAACGGTGAACAGATCCCATAGCCTATACCAACAACAATGCTTCCAACACCGCCAATTACCAGCCACAGAAATAGTGGTATTGGAAGCATTGAAAGAATAACAAACTTCAAAAATGGTCCCAGAAGCTTGGTTCTGTCTTCAAAAGAGTTGAACAATTAAGTCACGCTTTAAAAGTTAATAATTAGGTTAACCTAAAACCACAGTTTTACACTAAATTGCATTCATGTATGGAAATGTAAAACGAGTCAATCAATGTGATGGAAATGTGTACTTGGCAACGCAGTAGTAAGTCCAGATCAAGTGTACAGGCCACAATCCCACAATAATTGCCCAGTTTCCAGTTCCAATAATAATGAGTGCTACTGGACTAAAAATGATTGCTGCAAAAAAAACCATGCAGCAAAATTCTTTAGTATAATGATAATCCATTATCGACTCGGCATTATAATCCCATAAAGAATCTATAAAATTAATACTCAATCAAACAATTCTTGAAGTACTTTTCAGACAACATCTAGCCTGTGAATAAATTGCATCAGAGACAAAAAGAACTTAAGTTGCTGCATTAACACAAACTACAACTTTAGCAGGTGGCATCTTAAACATCTACCAAACGAATGTTTCAAAATATATATATATATATAGAGAGAGAGAGAGATTTGAACATCATCAAATGGATCTATTTATCAAAAGACAAATACATGATATGAGAACCCTACAAAGTCACCAAGGGTTTGAGCTCCATTAATCTATTCATTGGGTTATCATTATGGCGTCCCAAGTTCAAATCCTCAAAGCGATATCTAGTGTGGAATAAAAGTCATAATTCTGGGTCTCCCATTGTTGTCTTCTAGTGTTAATACCTAAGTTTCTATCTAATGGTAATGTTAATAAGGAACTAAGTAATGTTATTGATTGTACGGAACTAATGTATCGGTCACATTTGGACTCGGCTTCTTTTTTTAGCTACATTTGCAAATTCCAAATATTTTTGGAAAAAGCCTAAGTTACATAGAATTAAAAAATAAAGGGAGTTCATTTATTGGATGCTGCAAACTGTCCACTTGCACAAACTAGCCATGCTCAGCTAATTGATTCTATTGTGTTTGAGGAAGTATTGAAATAGAGTTCTGGATAGTTCATGCTTGGAATTCGACACATGATGATTTGAGAGAGAATTTGTGAGCACTTTGTTTTCAGAATGTCTTGTAAAGCAGGTTTTATATCTTAAAAATATGAGTGGATTAGTGGATGGGTGGTTTTCTCCAATAACTTAGATATGATTAAGGTGTCCTTCACCTTGTAAATCTTTTGTGAATTGTTCTATTGTATTCCAACATCCTCGGAAAGTGTTTCCTGACATGTAAGGTGTTAGTCGATAAATAATTATTTCTCTCTCAAAATTATTGTAAATATATTCATCATGGAAAGTGGAAACAATATGCAACTGTAAATTAAATAAATATCATATAAATTACATGCCTGGGAGAGGAAAGGATAATCAGGTGACTGTTGAAATTCCAAACATTGTGATTCCACAAAGTGTGGCATTGGATTTTTTAAAGGGAGAGTTTTGGAAGATCAAAGGACATTGGCGACTCTTCAATTTCACATTCCCGACAACTCTTTGGATGCCCGAATTGGAAAGCTATTAATGTGTGCTGGTCAAAAACAATGGTTATGATTCAGAGTATTTTACAGGTCTGAGGAGTTAGTTTGTTTACAGGTTGCTAAGCTTTGAGGCAGAATATTTGTTGTTCTCAAATATTTATGTAATATACTTCTTGGCCTCTGTTGCTGATGGAGTTTTTCCTCCAAGGGTTTCTCCACGTAAATCTGAGCTTATTGCAGTTTGTTCATTCTATTTTCTGCCTTTGATATTCTGGAAATTAAGCATTCTAGTTTGGATTGTTTTGTATCTGCATACAACTTAATTTTCAGATCCGCATAAAATTTCATTGCAGTAGAATTTAATCTCATAATTGCAACAAACTTTATTAGACAGAGTGATTATACATCTATATCCGTATATTTATCCTGACCGAAGAATTCACACAATGCTGCCCAGTTGTCTATAAGAAGTAAATAGTGTACATCAAGATAAGTTATCTAAAAGATCTTGATCGAAACAGAGATTCAAATTGCACCTAATTAGGATGGTTTTGGTCCATGTAGTAAGAACAGAAGCACCAGGGGCCATCATGTTTCAATAATCACTTCTCAAGAAAATAGCATGTCTTAGGTTGTTTCTAGATGTAACAAATTGTTGCCCAATTTAGCAAAAGAATGTGAAAAAACTCAAAGTTAGTCCTGTTTATGTTTCTGGAAACATATGGTTTGGATTTAGTGGTAAACACTTAACATGAAATTTATGTTTCCGTCAATATGGATTGTTCTGACATCAAACTTATTTTTTACTGCCTCTTCAAATCCTTCTGTTCTTGTTACGCCTACGAAAAAATATATGTTATCTTGTAACCTATTACTGAATTTTTTCTGACATAGTATGTGATATGAACCACGTGAGAACCTGACATCTTTAATTGACGCGTAGAATTTCATAACATAGATGTTTGATGGTCTGCTTTTCATTTTACTTTTTTTCTAACATGAAGATTCAAATATATTGAAGCTTATTGATAAAACCCAATGTGAACCGTTCCTGTCACTTGACTGGTAGAGGTGCCCAATGCAAACCTGTTTATATCTAAGGGGAACATGTTGGATGTTGTGACTACCATCAAAGAGAAACAGTAACTTGATTGAACATGCTTTACACAACTGTTTAATGTTATGTTTAGGAAAATTAGAACAAACTACAACTACGAAAATAAAACAAGACAATGGGTAAGTCGCTAAAAACGCTAGTTTGAGGTTTTGGTTAAGGACCCACATCCACAAGAACCAAGTAGTAAGTGACCTCGCACACCTCTTCTCTGTGCTTGTACTTAGAATATCCAAGGATTAATGAATAATGTCACGAAAGTGGGTACGTAGGTGAAGACCACAATTTTATTTGTTTTGATTACAGAGCAGAGTCCATATCCACAAGCACCAGGTTTGAAGTTTCATGAGCTCCTCAACAGTGTTTGTGCAGAGTTCTAACGAAACAAGGGCAGGTTAGGATTCCATAGACCAGCCAATCGCCCTATGGCAGCTCTACTTACTAACATGTGTGGATTGCTAATGTAAACCCCCCCACCTCAAGCTATACTATGTTTGAGATCTTACTGTTCCATTACTCTGGGCTTTTACCTCCAACAATATTACAGTCAGCTTAAATTTCTGACAAAAACGAATCACTTAGGCCAGCATAGAGCAGAGTGTAAACAAAGATCGAAGCAGCAAGAAGCACTTAGGCTAGTAAGCTACGTACCTTTGAGAACCCCCAAGACTAAAAGAAGTGCAAAGAAAGGCAAGAAGGCCACAAGACTCCATAAGGTTGCAAAAAACCCTGTTGGGACTTCCATTGTACGAGAAAAAGCTTCACTGCGGAAAGGATGCCAAAACAATCAGTTGATCCTTCACATCAAATGAAATGATGGCTAAGAAAACTATATCTCAGTCCATGCTTACCATGTGCCAGAGAAAATGTGTTGAGCTACTCAGCAATGTTGAAAATTTAGGAACCAATGTTGGCATGTGTGACAATCAGGAGTTGGTAGGTATTTCAGTACATTTATTTTTTAGTCTGCTTTAACCACATTGTTTTGTAGGCTAGAAGAGGAATGAAGAGAGACAAAGGGAAAGTTAGAAAGAGATGCAACCATTTTGAGCACGTATGGTAGGGAAGGAAGAAATATAATACTTCGCCAACTTTACAACTGTTTTTAAATGATTCTTCGAGGTATGTTTTTGCACTTTATGGCGCCTGGTCTATTCAAACAATTATCCTCGCCATTCGAGATAGCTTTGCTTGCAAGGGACGTTCGGCAGAAATGAAGTAAATCCATTATACGATTCTCCAATAATATATTGTATCAGCCTACTAAATACGCTTGGAATATCTACACTGATGAGTTGGCAATCATCTTCATAATGTGTAGTTTAGTATTAAAAAAAATTGTTAGGATCACTTATACCATAAAATATAGTATTTCTTCTATTTTGTTGTAAATTTGATGTACCCATTGTGAAAAATATTTGATGTGTATTTGGTTCTCTACACAAAAACCAAAAAGGAGGGGAAATTTTCAGAAACTACAAGTAGGAAACCAAGTTGAATCAACCATAAGGATCCAAGGATTTGAACCAAATAGAATACCATAATATCATTGTCAATTGTAATTAAATGTTCCAAGTGTCAATGACCAACAAAAACCAAAGTCATAAACAACCACAACATATCAAAATTGGTTGAACTCAAAAAACCTACAAACCTAAACCCTTCCTCACTTATTCACTAATGATAGTAAATTACACCATAACAGAGTAAATTGTAAATAAAAAGGGTTGGGGCAAATTACGCAAGGCTCACACCACCCTATTGAAGAGACTTATGTTTTTTCACAATGATCATTCCAACTAGATGACATGTCTTCCACAACATCACTCATATCTTCACCAACATAGAATTTAGAGAATCTAAAAATAGCCTCAACTATGACCATCACCTACTTACCCTTCACAATTTCTTTCATTGTGTGTTATAGGTAAAGCTAACATCACTTTGAAGCAAGACGATGCACCAAAAAAATACCAAAATTCTACCTTTATTTCACGAACAACATTCATAATGGCATCATGAAGCACATAAAATAAACTATAATATGAAGTATTCATGTATAAGAAAGAAAGTGGACCATATAAAATACACTCCATTATCCACTAATCTACCCAATATAAAGAAACATTTTCACCACGGTTGAATAAATACATAAACTAGTGAAACCATCCCCATTCATTTCACTAAATCCAAAATCCAGACCATCTAGATCCTAAGGTCAAGATCCTCAATCTCCTTATCAAAAAATTGCATAAAATTGACGATCATTTCTTCACTAGAAACATGATGTTTCTCTATTTTAGACGATTCTCCTCTATTTTCTATTTACCCTTATTACCCCCTCTCATTCTTCCACCCACACTCCTCACACTAACTAAAGAGGCCATCAATAAAGAACGAACACCAAAACCAAAAGAAATGTAATGAGGAAGAAAATGGTCTTTGTAACAATCATTATTAATTAAAACTACCAATGAAGCCCTAATTATATCAAAAAAATCCCACAGGTCACCACCATCACTACTTTGATGTCATCGACCTCCATTCCAACACATCAATGAGTAGTTACCCACTTTGATAATTTTAAATAAAATGGAACACCTTCAATGGGAAATTTTCCCACCAACTCATTTTAGATGCCTTAAATGTTTCACCCTTCTTTCTCAAATCTACTACTCTATTAGCTGCTCAACTACCATATTGTCTTTTATACCAATACAACCAAAATAAACTTTTTCATACCAATTTGTACCATGAGTCTAACTTTTCTTAGTAAAATGTCTAACTTCAAATTATGAGTCTTTTCTCCTTGAACATCATTCCATTAATGTATTTAGATTTAATTCTACATATAGTTTTTTCCATCCTTTCTCTCTAACAATCATCATTCTCCATAACATAGCCTTATCTTTAGCCAAATTGTTAGCCTTCACATCAAAATATTATACAAAAATACCAATTCATATATCTGTGTGACTCCCAAATACTGTAAATTATTAATCTCCACATCAAAATATTATACAAAAGTACCAATTGATATATCTTTATGATTCCTAAATACTCCACCTGTACCAGGGTTTCCTTCACAACTCTATCAAAATTGATTTTTGCCCATATAAACTCAATAAAAAGATAATAACAATAAGAATCTATATGAAAACATCCACCCTAGAGTCTGTCAACCACCTCAATTGACGTCACCTAACCTTTTTCCTTATCTAAAATACCCCAATCATCCCCCTTAAATTTATCCCAAATTCAAAATAACAGACTCAACCTATAATTTCTTTCCACCAATCTCTCTTTCTTGTAAACGGTCCTTCTATTTATCTCCAAATAAATTCAAACCACTATAGAAGAAAAAAGTTCCAGGTAACTATTGTTAGCATTATGTGTTCAAAGTTGTCATTGATGTCAATATGTCATGTGCATTGATGTCACCCTAGTGAAGAGGTGTATGAGTTTAGTGGTGTACCTAACGAAGAGAAGTGTCATATGTTTTGTATGGGAGAGAATTATTCAATGTTAGGATTGTTAACCTGTTGTGTGCACAAAATGTGTCAGGAATATTGAAAGTTAAAATGTGCAGGAAAGAGTATTTGAAGTCTGGTATGCAGGAAAGAGTATACAAATTCCTTATGGGAGAATGTTTTGCATTGATACGCATAAGAAGTTGGTGTCTTATGGTTTTGGTGTTATCATGTATAGCCTGTGAATGTTGCACTATCCTACTTTTTTTTTAACATTATATGTTATGTGTTGTCATCGATGTCAACTCTTAGTGGTGGCATTGGTATCAACTTGTTGAGGCTACGGATTTATTGAGGATGTGATATTGATTGATGAAGAAGATTTGAAGTATGATGTGCATAAAAGTTTATATAATGATTGATGAATGGTAATAAGAATTTGGCAAATTGAGTATTTATATAATCTAATGATAATAGTGAGACGGTATAAGGTATATTCATAAGATAGAAGAATGACAAGTTGGAATATGCAGGAAAAAGTATTTGAAGACCTCATGGGAGAACTTTGTGCATTCCTCCACCTAAGATGATGGTGTCTTATAGTTTTGGCTATAAAAACTATGCATGGTGAACATTGCACTGCAATGTTTTCAGGACCCTAATTGATCATTTGACGAAGTGATTATGTGTTTTTGGCTGACAATAATATTGGTTGTCAAGAAAGGATTGGACAAGCTCATAGAATGGTCTGCATTGGTATTTAAAGGTATGAAGTTCAGTGAACATGGTTAGATGGTTTGTGTAGAGTTAAATAGCTTAGATATATTTTGATGGATTACTCTGCAAGTGAATATTTGTTGTCACAAGTGTGATATTTTTATTTGTATTGGATCATGGACAACTCAACCATTTTTGGTGATTGGATTTGAGTATTATTGGACCAAATATAGGATAAGAAAAGATTAAAGAGGTTGAGGATGATTTTGTCATGATGTGTTGTGGTTTGGATGGCATTATGTGCTTCAGAGAATGTTTTGGAGTCGACTAGTAACACATTTTAATGGCATTCTACATGTTGCCTTTGGGACTGACTTTTAAGGATGATACAATGCATGCATCTTGAACATATTATTTGGGGAAGACTTATTAACATGGATTTGGGTCCCTTTATCCCCTAGGGTGGACCATGTTTAATATTTTTTGTTTATTTTGGCCAACCTAGTACTAATAATACTTACATATTTCATGATTGACCTTGTTGGTGTTTATGATGGTCAATCACCATATATATATGTGTGTGTGTGGGGGGGGGGGGGGGGGGGGAATGGATGAGAAGCATATGAGTGTATGTGAGGTTATTGCAATGCGTGTGTGGATCAAATGTGAATATTGAGTAACAAAGATAAGGAAGAGCAGAAGTATGAATTAGACAAAGAGGTCACAAAAATCTGACATATTTTCTTTGTGCATATTGGAAGGTTGTGTGTTCTTTTAGTAGAATTGTGAAGATCTATATTTATTTTTCAAGTTCTCTTGGGATTAATTAATTTCGTGAAAATGGGGCAAGGGAACACTGCCACTGCCACAGACACTTTGACCCTGGATTTTTATCATAATCATTAGATACTAATTTATTTATTCATTCATTTATAAATTGAATATAATCAAATAAATTAAATCAACTTGCAAATATTTACCTCTTTATCAATGTCAAATATTGCATTGACAAATTCATCAGTCATCAATCCATCATCAGCTGCTAGTCCACCAACATCACCATTGCATGTGCATAGGGATCCACATGACTGACAAAAATGGGCCCTCAAAGACTTAGCCCGATCACTATGGACTAAAGGAGTGGCACATTGTATGAGAGTTTGAGTGAGTGCACTAATCATGCCTAGTGTGTCCACCTCAACATGTTCCTTCACAATGCAATAAATACTAACGTTCTTGACATGTGGTTTGGCAATGGCCCTCCTGACAATGTTAGGGTTACATTGTTCCCCCAATCTATCGTGTGATGACCCCCCACTGCTACCCAAAATTCTAAAAAATCAAATTAATTTGGGACCTCATTGAGGACAAACTCACAATAGAGTTTCCTCAAAAAATATTAAAAACCATCCACCATCTATACCAAATGTTATTTTTTATTTCTTCATGGTGGCACCAATGGATGGGAAACCTCCTCCAACTAGGATCAAGAGTTTCATTCATTTTCAAATCTATAAAGAGCTTGCAAATGTCACTTTTGTTTACTTTTTTCTTGTTTAATTCCTCATATGATAATTTTTTTGCATAGTATAATTTTTCCTCATCTCTTTTGTTTGACCATATATTTAGTTGCTCACTAACAGTGCCTACATGGGTCAAAATCGATTTCAATGAATTCGCAAGTGATGCTCTTTCAGGAATTGTGCCAATAGATTGTTTCAGCCTGCCAATCAAAGACTAATTTATTTGTATTGTTCTCTATTTGGTTCAAAATATTTTGGTCTATTTCTGGTGGATGTCTTTCGATTCAAGGAGGAGGTTGAGGTGCATTTTCTTCATAAGCTTCATCATGAACTTCTTCATTAGGAGATGGCTCGGGATTCTGCTGAGGTAGATTTGCATTTGTTGAAATATAAACAAAATTTATTTTAACATCTATTTTAACAAAAAAAGAAGCTTAAAATGGAAAATAACTCACCTCTTCGACCTCCTTGATGTCTTGGACCCTTGGTAACATTTTTGAGATGATCAAACACACCAGCAGACAAAAATTCTCAAGAAATGGTGTACACCCTTCCAAAACATTGTTATTCACCTCCAAGTTGCGGCTGCAAGTAAAAATGGGCATTTAGGGTTTGTTTTTTGTTTTTATGTTGTGTTTTAATTATGAGATGTGTCATATATGACGTACATCATATTGGCTTGGTATTGCCAAGCCTTAGGCTCAACATACCAAGCCATATGGCATTTACCATATATATTGTGCACCTTATATGGTGAACACCCTATGCTTTTGGGGGGACCAAAAAGATGAGTGGCATCTTTTTGGTCCCCCATCTTTGTGCACTTACCCATAATGTCATAGCCACCACCATCTTGGATACTGAATCCACCAAGGAATTGTCTTCTTTATAAACATGCAAAATTTTGAAGTTGCAAAATGTCATCATCTTTTTTTGAATTATAGTGATTTGTCAATTTTCCAAACCTAGGATTGACCATTGGCAATTGCATTCAAAATTATTTGCAATTCCCCTTCAAGAAGCAATTGATTCATTTTAAGTCGATTAGCCATTTCCACCACCCAAAGGGTCGTTTGGGCCTTTGCTTTATTATTGGTATCATCCACTAGTTTTTTAAAACTCAACTACCAGTATGTTGCTTGTAACGTCTCTTGCTACACACCTAGCCCCTGAGAGACCTGGGTTACCTTGGGATGCCTTGTCAAATTTTATCTTGATCCCGCCATCATCAGGCTTCTCCCATTCCACTCCATCCCTTGGATTGATGATAGGATTAGCCCTATGAAGCTCATTAATGAACCTGTATATACATCACTTGTCATGTTTTTTCAAGAGATTTCAAGTGGTATTTGGTATTTAAATGGTACATGTAGTAACTGTTATCACTGAAGTCTGCACCCTGCTGAGTAAGCTCAGCGATTTAGTGATACATGGGAACACTTCTGGGTTGAAGGTAACCTGAAAAAGAAGTGAACCTCCGAAGAAGGCCGACTTCCTGGGTATTTCACCTAAACTAAAACTTTTTCAGAGGGAAAGGATTAGAAGGAAACATGGAACTAAAGTCTAATCCTAAGGTGATGCACCAAATGATTCTCCTAGACTGATACTACCACATCTAGCATACATATGCTCAAAAAACCCAGCTATACAATAACACAACTCAAAATTTACCCATACCTCTACATAAGAATTTCATAAAGAAGGTGCCAGTGCTCACAAACCCAAGAAGGAAAATGGAAGTTTCACAACTGGGTGTTGTTTGCATCACTCACACAACTATATAACCTGCAAAAGTATGACATATCCTGTTGAAAGGTGCTGAAAGTGATAAATGCAAGAGGAAATACATGGGATTTCACATAAACACTTAACCATCTATGCTCTACACACAATGAAACAAGCCTTGAGAAGGTAAAATCGCTGAAATATATTGAACAAATGATGCTCACAACAATATACAATTATGAAACTAAGTTACAAAGCTCATCAATCCTGTTAAAAGAACCTAAAACAGGTTACAATACAACATGGAAGAATGGTAAGAGCTGCTTCAAACTGAAGCCTCAACCCATATTTATGCTTTTTCAAAAGCAGTGATATCATGAGAGAGCAATAACTCCTGGGTCAAATTCAGCCAAGAGGGCATTTTTTGAGCCCCTCAAATAGCTCCAAAAAGGTATAAAGGGGCTGCCAAAGTCAATCCTTATCAGTTCCCACATAAAGGCCTTCATAAATGTGGTCTTATCTCTGTAAACAAATCATAAAGAGCCATTGAACAACAATAACTTTTTTAAGACTGCAACAATTGCATCCTTATGACCTCTACACTTTGTCATAACTCTGAAAAATATCTATTTGACCTTTAAAAGTAAGGATAAATATCTACTTTGCACTTTATTTGATATTTATTAAATAATTTATAATTTTTATAATAATATTGATTATATTAATATTATTAAGTGATAATTAAATCACTTGATAATATTAATATAATACATATTTATTATAATCATAAATTAAAAATTATTTAATAATAAAATATTATTATGCAAAATAAATATTGATTTTTTATTTTTATAAAGTCAACACATATTTTTGTAACTCTAATAATATCAATACAAAATGATTTATAATTATATCATTTTGTATTGTTATTATTGTTTACATTTAAAAAACATGGGGGAGAAGACTAAGTGATAAACATACCACTTAACAATGTTTTAAAAAGCCTCCTCAATGCCCGCAAGGATAATGTTTTTGAAAGACTTGATAAAAAAATAAAGCCAAAAAGCCCCTTCATATTTGGTGATGAAAACATAGGGTATTCGGACCCTAAAAAGACTTGCACACATTTCATTTTTTCATTTTTTACTTTGCTTTGCTGGGCCACTGCTTGGAGACAAGGGTTTGGCTGGAGATCTCATGGATCTTTGAAGATCCTGGAAGTCCATCATATAGTTCATAGGCTTATAACAGGTGTGTCTTTATTGCAGGAACCCACAAGCTCCATTTCTCTGTGTAAAACTTCAGAGTATATATTTGTCTCACTCTATTATCTTCTCCATATCGAGCTCCGTATATGAGATCCATGACTTGCTGAAGGAATGAAAAGCTCTGTAAATTTTATATTGTATTTCTCTGTTTCTCATGTAAATAATTGTGAAGTCTCTGTGTAGGCCGCGACCTTTATGGATATTATGTTCTTATCAAGGAAAAAAATTTTGCTGTGTTATGTATATCTGATGAGCAACTGAGACTTTTATACAAGCCTCGTCATTCTCTATAGATCATAGAGCCAAAATTTCTATAAAAATGAGGGATTTGGTGTCTGTTTTAGTGTATTTTGTGGTTGCAAGCTCAGTTCTTTCCATGTGCAAGCCAATGAAAAAGGGCTCCTGAAGCCACGGTTTTACATCTTTACATCCTGCTGCTTCATCTCTTAGATATGGTATTCTAAAACCTTGGGCTTCCAGACTGCTTCTTGACCCCCATTCTACCTGTGCACGTAATGCTTGCTGGAAATATATATTGCTACTCATTTAATGAAATTGTCTCTCTTTTATGATATTGTAGAATGTGCATATTGATCATGCCTCCATCTCAATGAGGCATGTATCAATATCTTAGGACTTACAATGTCCTAAGATTCCTCAAATTTGTCATTTGAACTATCAAACTCTTCTTCTATGACTTGAGAAAACCATAAAAAGAACATTGCGCCTTGCTTTATATGTATGCTGCCCCTTTATAGTGCAACCATCTCCAAACATCATTGTATGTAGCCTCACTATGACTGCTCTTGTTTATGCCTCTATCATATTATTTTGACGGCTGTAGCCTACTATTTTGAAAGTCTCATTCACTGTCACTGCTACCTGACTTATGCGTCGTGTAGGATGAACCGTGTGAAGACATTAAGCTGTTCTTGAACTAATTTATGGTTTCTTCCCCATCATGAAAATTACGATCCATAATTCATGTTGTTCTTTAACCATAAATGTTGATTGATATGTCTTAAAAATGTAATTTGATGCCCATTTTTTGAAACTGGGTGTTTTCTTTTGTATTCATCTGTTGTTCACAACACCATACTTTCATGTAGCATGTGGCTTTTCCATGTATCTTCTATTACATTGATGAAATAATGATGCTCCTTATTGATTAATGTTTGTTTACCTCTGATATAGCTGATATCTCTAAGTATCTTGCTACTTCTCTTGACCAATAGTAACATGATCTCGCACAGGGAATAACAGGACAGTTTTAAGAAAATGAAGTATTTGACCACTCAAACATCAAAATTAATTTTTCTGGAAGCAATAAAGTTTGTTCATAATATCAATATCTTACTCCTTACCAATTTATAGAGTTGTACTAGTCCATGTTGTTGTACCACTATTTTCCTTGGCTGCCAATTCTGGAAAACATTTCTGAACATGGTGTTGTTACTAAAACGGACATAACTCATTCATTTCTCCATGAAAATAACTCAAACTTGATTCAAATTAAAGTAGACTCATAGACCTTTCTTCTGAGTATAGTCTCATGCATTAATGTATCCATACAGGGCCGTACCATGCATGCAAAGTGACTGTAATCAGCAAAAATCAGAAAATAGTAAAATTGCAAATTACCATTGTTTGGATTCTTATTAGCTTCTTTTCAAATTCACCATCCAAATTTGTGGTTGCATCCACTAAAATATTTGGTTCTCTATCTCTTTAATTTCCTTTCAGCCTATGATTGTTGCACAAGTATATTTGCTTCATATAGCATGATTGCTTGTTATGATTTTGTTAATGGTGACCACATTCATGACATTAATCTTGATGGATTGATTGGCTATCCTATAGCACGTTGGGCTCAACCCTTGTGGGAGCCACATTTAACTCCACATGCTACATGATAGAAACATGTATCTGCACATGAAGCAAACAAGTTAGAAAATAGATGTATGTTTATGCATATGACCTTTGGTGGCTTTCTTTCTTGTTTAATGCATATTAAGACCAGTTTGTATATGTATATGTAATGTTTGATACTCATCATTGCTTAGATCTTTCTGATCTAACATCATTGTTATCAATTGAATGCAGGATTAGGAACAATCTGGAGTAGCGAGAGACGCAAGCAAGTAGAGGCAAGACAACGAAGCAGAGCACAACAACAAACCAGTCATTCAGGCAATGAGTGGTCCCTGCACCATTTACTTGTGCATTTATTTACTTATTCATGTATATGCTTATTTCTATTTGCATTGAATAAGCTAGTTAATCTAACGACTTGTGTGAGACCACATACTCCTTTCATGATGAATAAAATTATCTTTTATACAGAAACTTGCAATACTATTACGTGTTGTGACACACTTGAGACATTGCACGAAACTATCAAATAATCTTATACTTTTGTTTAAGAACTTTTTTTTGAAAGTAAATTCAAGCAGGATAAAATGCACCTTTCACTTAATGACAAACCAAAGCTGGACCACTTTGCCAATTTGAGTTGTGAGTGAAAAATTGGCAACAATAACCAAATGATAGAAAATATAAATTTGTTTGCTACTCTGGATATTTCTCTAAAGTTGGAAATTAAATTGAGAAATGATAATAAAGTGTTTAAAATGGGAAAGGGTGACATTATTGTTTGTACAAGACATGGCGAAAACACAACCCTCATATGTTCACTATGTGCCCAATTTAAAACACAATCCTACGAATATTTATTTTTAAATATTTGTACCATATTAGATACACCTCTTAGTGAAAAATTGATTCCAAGGATTGAAATGACCAAGAAAAGAATGTTCTCACTTAGAATTAGAAGCGAAATTTAAAATATTTTTGTTGCATACAAGGTAACAAATTTAGACTAGACTTAGCTCTGGCATCTATGATATCTATGGTTGCCTTTATTTAATTAAGGTTGATTTCAGAACAAACATGGGTAAAAGGTTTACCACCAATTAAATTGGTAACTAGTTTGCATGAAAGTTATATTTTAGTGAGGCGACATAGAGAAAGTTCTCAAACCTAAATTTCATATAGAGAAAGGGTACCACTAGAAATTGTTCAAATTGATTTATGTAGACCAATGCATAATCCATCATTGGGTTGAAGAATTTTTCAAATTTTATTGATGGTTTTAGCACAAAAATATGGGTTTATATTCTCAAGTATAAGTCTAAACTCTTAATAATATTCAAAGATTTCAAAGTCATGGTTGAAAAAAAGTGGTAAATCCATCAAAGTACTTAGATTAGATAGAAGTAGTGAATATAAATCTTATGATGTTGCTATTAGGATTCAATTGTGTAGTTTTTGTGTTAAAATGCACAGTTGAATCCTGATAGAAATATCCAAATATGACTTGTTGTGGAAAATGTCTCCTAAATTTAAATCTATTGAGTTTCTAGTGTTTTGCAGATATGATGGAATGAAGAATAAATTTACTATTAGGCATATACCACAATCGAATGGAATTGTAGAGAGAAGGAATAGAATAATTATGGAGATGGCTAGAACAATGTTGAAATCCAATCATCTACCTAATGAATATTAGGTAGAAGTAGTAGCATGTGGTGTTTATATTATAAATAGATGGCTTGCAAAGAATGCCAAAAACAAAGTTCTACAAGAAGCATGGGCTAGCAGGAAATATAATGTTTCTCATTTAATAATTTTTGGATGCATAGCATATGTAATTGTGCTCGAAGAAATGAGAATACAATTGGATGATGAATGTGATAAGTGTTTTTATTATATTAAAGAATTAAACGCCTATAAATTTTACAATCCTATCACAAAGAAGGCAATCCTTGGTAGAGGTATTCAGTTTAAAGAAGGAGCATAGGATGGAAATATTGATAAATGAATTAGTATTATAATTATAATTCCACAAACACATGCATATGCACCAAGTTCCCCATCAACAAATGACCAAGGAAATATTCTAGAAGAGTTGAGAACTCCAAGAGATTCAGTACAAGATGAATCATCTAACTCACAATTTTAAGTTTTGATTTTGATCCTACTTTGGACTAGGTAAGAGATCAATGTAGAGAAGATTAAGAAAAATAAGAATCTTGAAAGCGATTTATGAGCGAGGATAAAAAGAGAAAATAAATTATATTTACATTCAAAAATTTCTTATTTACACAAGATCTTGCATATTTTGAAGATGCAACCAATGAAGAAAATTAACCTGCAAGACTATGAATGAAGGGATGGGTTCTATTGAAAGAATAAAATGTGGGAACTACTAGATTTACCTGCTTATAAAGAATGCATATGAGTTAGATAGGTCTAGAAGACCAAGTTCAACGTAGCAAGAAAAGTTGAAAAATATCGTGCAAGGTTAGTAGCAAAAGGTTTTGCAGAACAATATGAAATTTATTACAATTAGTCATTTGCACTTTTAGCAAGGATTGATGTCATTAGAATGGTTTTAGTCATATCAACACAAAATAATCATAAGCTTATCAAATGGATGCCAAATAAATAATTTTTAATGGTTTTCTAGATGAAGAAGTTTATGTGCAACAACAAGGTGGACATGAAGTATGTGGGCATGAAGAAAAGATCTATATATATTGAAATGGGCTCTTTGTGGTCTCAAGTAAACACCAAGAGCATGGTATAGTCAAATTGTATTATATTTGAAAAGGTAATAGATTTATCAAAACCACATGTGAGCTCACACTATATACAAGAACCAAGCAAGGATTAATTTTGATCATATGTTTTGTATGTTGGTGATTTGAATTTTATTGGAGGTTTCTCTATAGATATGTTAAAATCAGCCATGAAGAAATCATTTAAAATGACAAATTTAGGATTGATGAGATATTTCTTACATATTACATTTTTCTAGTCAAATAAAGGAATTTTTATTATTTAATCTAAATATGCTAAGGATGTGTTAAAAAGATTCATGATATTAGGTTGCAATGCAAAATCAATCCCAAGTTGCTAAAGGAACCAAAATCACTAAAGAAGATGAGAGATCCAATAGTGATGCAACTTTGTCAACAACATGTCAAGCACTATGGATAAGGAAAGTTTTATAACAAATTTATTGCATAATTAGGATTGACCAACTCCAATATATATAGTGATAACAAGTTAGCAATTGCATTGTCAAAGAACTATGTTTTTTTACAAAAGAATAAAACATGTATCAACACAAGATACCATTTCATCAAAGAATGAGTAAACAATGGAAAAATCTACTTTTGCAAATCAGAAGATCAATTGACTAATATTTTCGTATATTCATTACCAAGATCATTTTGAATATCTAAGAAAGAATTAGGGTATTATGAATGTTGAAGCAATTAATGGTTAAAGCATTTTCTCCCATAAATTGTGGGGAATATATTTTCCATAATAATAGTTTAATGATATTGCTATCAGGATTCAATTGTATAGTTTTTGAGTCAAACTTGACGCATGTTTCATGAGTAAGTTCACAAGAACCTATCTCTCATTAGAATGAATGGCACACTCAACACTCATTGCATCTAGATGATGCTGACAGAGGTGAAGCTTTAGACCTTCTTGCGAGGTCACCCATCTCAGTACTACTCCACTCCAACATAGGCGTACTTAACCATGGAGTTTCCTCCAAGGTTGAACCCACTTAGCTTGTTACCCAATTCACAAAACCTTTAGCCAGTGTTGTGCTTTATTTATACAATAAACATGTATTTTCTCCCATAAATTTTGGGGAGTATATTTTTTCATAATATTAATTTAATGATATTGCTATTACGATTCAAGTACGTAGTTTTTGAGTCAAATTCATTGACCCATGTTTCGTGAGTAAGTTTACAAGAAACCATTTCTCATGAGAATAAATGGTACACTTAGCACTCATTGCATTTATATGATGCTCACATAGGTGAAGCTTTAGGCCTTCCTAGGAGGTCACCCATCCCAGTACTACTTCACTCCAACTCAAGCATGCTTAACCTTGGAGTTTCCTCCAAGGTTGAACCCACTTAGCTTGCTACCCCATTTGCAAAACCTTTAGCAAGTGATGTGCCATAAACATAATTATTTTGAAGAACTTGAAAGTTGAAATAACCTGAATCACTCAAATTAATTGTTAATAATTGTTTATATATATAAGCTGAAATAACTTGAATCACTCAAATTAATTGTTAATAATTATTTTAATTTTAACTAATAAATTTGGACTTCTTTTCTCTTTCTTATAAGATCAATTTTCTTCTTTCTTGTAATGAATCACTAAATGTTAATCAAATAAAAATACACAATTTAACACAAAAAATTGCATTCTAATTATACTTTATTTAAAATTAACCTTGAGACATATAATAATAAATAAATGTAACATCCCAATAATACATTGAATATCGATTTTTAATGAATTTGGTTAAGATGTTGACACTCACTAATTAACTTTTTTTAATAACCTTTTTTAAAAGGCTCGTTAGTTTGAAACCTGAATACAACTGAGCCTTTATTTTTGGCAAGAAAATATCTGAAACAAAATCATAAAGAAGATTTTCAAAAATATCATGAAAACTGAAATTTTCCCAATGATCTTGATATTCAAGATATAAATATCAGTTTAATAAAAATAATCAAGATCATAAAATTTGATCCAAATCATTCCCAATAACAAAATCTACACTATCAAATCAAAAAGAATACAAACAACAACATCAATGACAGTTTTCATTCCCGGCATGTCAGTAAGAAACATGCTGGTCTTTGATTAAATCCAAATGATGAATGGGATTCCCATCAACATCATAGAATTCAACATGCAAAGATTTAGACGTGATTTGCATGGACACGAAACCCTGGCCATCGTGAAAGAATTGGACACCATTCATGTCTGCTGGTTCAGCAATTCCTCTCCATGCTTCTGATCCTCCCCCACTTGTCAAAAACTCTAGAGGACTACACCATTCCAATCAAATACCTCATTAATGTCAGATGAATGCTTATGAAAAAAAAAGTATTGTAGTGTTACAAGTAACCTTATTAATGTCAAGTGATAAACTGTACCTGCTAAGGCTGCTAATGTGTTCAAGGCAATGGTCATGCCCATTCATGTACACGTCCACTCCATGGCCCTTATAAAAGCAAAAAAAGAGAAATAATGAGGACTTTGTCTTCTTCAATGGGCCTAAAAAATAATAACATACTTCTTCAATAAAAGTGTTTGGATTACTTCTAAAATTGGCAACAGATGCTGAAGAAGTTCAGTTGTATCTCCATGTGATCCAATGCTTCTGATACCATGGTGCCCTACAACTATTTTCCATGTACCCCTTGAAGCCACCAAAGCATTTGTTAGGTCCTGCATTTTATCACACCATTAGTCATGAATACATGTAACAACTATTGCTAGACTGATTTGATCTTAACTACTATTGCTATTTCTTTGGGAAGTAGTCTAGGTGAGGTGGATTGGAAAGATTTGGTGTGGGTTGGCTTCATTTTAGAGATTATTAAGAGGTTATAATTGATCCACTTCATTGTCTACAAAGCAATTTCATGCTTAAAACTGACAATTTTTCTATAAAATCCATACAATAGAGATTGTTAGGAGGATATAATTGGGCCATTTCATTCTCTACAAAGCAATTATATGCTTAAATTGACAATTTGTTTGTAAAATCCATACACAGTTATGTTTGTCTCGATTGTGATCTTAGAACAATTTGACAAGTAAATTTAGTTGTGGCCTAAAAAAGGCTTTTATTGTTATTATCAGTGTAATCTTACCTCTAACTGTTGCTTGATATAATTTTCTCTAGGAAGAACCTCTCTCCAATCATATGTATGCTCGCTTGGCTCCCAATACTCATCAACAAAAGGGTTTGTGTCCACAAAAAAGAAATCTACTGTACCAAGATCTGAACAACCAAATCAATACAAAACAGAATGCATATCAAAATTAAAATCAGAATGCATATCAAAACAGAATTTATCTTCTTGGAATCTCCTTTACATTTTAGATAGATCAGTGTAAAAGTCATAAATAGAAAGTTATGAAATCAATTTGTAACAGCTTTATAACTATTATGACTAAGTACCTCCAAATTGTGGTTGTATGGTGTACTTGAGTATGAAGGATCTTTCACAATACCATCTTGGGTCTCTGCTTCTCAGAATGGGGCTCAGCTGAGCCAAAACATCTCCCCTGTAGTCATGGTTTCCTAGCACTGTTCACAATACAAATCCAAAGTTTTTATATGCTTCTGACTTTTGATTTACCAAAATCAAAATTACTGATAATCTATCTGTTATAACAGATCAATCATACCAGAATACCATTGTGTCTGCAAGCTCTTGGCAGTATAGATTTGAGAAAAAGACTGTTGGAAACTTGGGTCTTCTGTGCTAGACAATCCATTCTCGTAAAAATTATCACCAGTGGAAATAACAAAGTCAATCCCCAGCTCCTCTCCTATTCTTCCCATCTGCACCAGAATCAAACCCACTTCCACCATTTTAAGCTAACCTATTAAATCTTATCAAAATTAATTCTTGTTCTTACAAAACAATATAATCAATGAATTAATTCATTCATTCTTGTTTTTACAAAACAATATAATGAATAAATGAATGAATTCATTCTTGTTTTGATAATGAATGAATGAAGGAATTTTAACGACATTCACAAATTCTAGTGATCTAAAGAACTAAGAGACAAAAATGGAAACTTAAATTATTTCATATCAATTTAAGTTATTATAAGATGATTTTCTTGTTTAATTTTTCCATTCATACTCTAATAAAAAACATTTACCACAATAAAAAAATCTTAACCTGAAAAGCAACTTGGGACTGATTGAATAATCCTTTTCTTCCCCAGTCCCCAACAACAAGGAAATTCAGAGAACTTCCTGTCTTGCTTGCAATATGGATGTCCTCTTCCAGAGAACAGTTGGATTGGGTTGCCCAAAAGCACATTAGAAGCATTGGAACAAGAATCCATGCAAGTTTTCTGAGCAAATCCTGTCAAAAGAACACACAAAAGTTCAAAACAAAGCCTTGATGTCAAGCTTTTTCAGTTGATAAAAGCTGAAAGCACATGTTTACCATCATGAAAGAGCCTTGGACAATGTGAGATTGAGAAGATGCAGTGAGAAGATAAACAATGGATATGGTATTTATAAGCTGGTTTCCCCAATAATTGAAGGCATTCATTAGATATGAGATAAGAAAAGTTCATTGGATATGAGATAAGAAAAGTTCATGGGAGAAGGCAAGGAATAATTTTCAATTCTTTTCCCTGGCTTTACATTTGTTTGATACCTTACCTTAATTAGAATTGAATGCCTATTAATTCTTATTCCTTGCTTTTCATTTGGTTTCACGATTCTCATCAAATAATGTCATCATGGTAGTTGACGTGGATGTTGGATGTCTTCTCTTCTCTTGTGGTCATGGAATTCACTATATTTTTTTATTATAATGGAACACCTGTCACTTGCCATACCCTTGTGTCCCTTTCTATAAAGTTGTTTGTATCTCTTCTATTTCTTTTATAAAATTTTGTCATATAGATGAACAGCGTTCTTTGAATGGTTGGGTAGGATTGAGCCCATAGAAATTCAATTGGACCTATTTTAGCAAACTTTATAGTATAGTCTTTAACAAACTTTTTAAAATAAATATATGTTTTTTATTAATAATGTGATTTTTTAGTCTAGTTGGATTCATGGAAAACTAATTATTTGAATGCACATCATTAATATATGGTTCGAATTTACGACCTTATAAATTAATGAATTCACATTACACAATGAACGATTATATAAGCATATGTTTTTAAATATAAATAATTTTCATACTTAAAATTATGAATGGTAGTATTTTAAGCATCTAAATTATTAAAATTTAAATAATATAAAATTTATGAAAATAAATGATACATTCTTCTTGGCTTATCAAAGAGTTATCAACTATGCTAGTAAATTGTATGATATGATCAATTTTTATTTTTTTTCTATCATGATCTATTTACTTTTCAAGTTAAGGAGGTCTTTGAGTACTCTTCCTTACTCTTCAAAAAAGACAAATGTTATGTTACTCTTTTTTCACTCTAAAAAAGAAAGACATAGTAAAATTTTGTCTTGATTTTTGAAACATTATTCAATTTAAACATTAAAGAACCCTTCTTCATTCTAAAAGTTGTCACTTTTCTTTATGTTATTGAAAATATGTACAATTACTTTAAAAAAACTCATGTTCATCTTGTTATAAAATGTGTTCAATTGATCTACATCATAAATGATGTATTTGTTGATATTATTTTTTATTTTTATTTTTGATTAGTGATAATATGATTTTTATTATTAATTTAGTAAAGATCTATTACATTACATAAGTAATGTTCTGGAAGTAAATTATTTGTCCACCTGTACTTTGTGTGCATAAATGTTGACACACTTCTATGAATCATTCCATCCAAGGTTGCTCAAGAATGAGGCCTCAAATATCGATCCATAGCTCTCTAGTCATGGAGGGCAAAGGTTTAAAATGCAGGCCCTCAGATTGACCTAGTTAGTGCCTATGCAAGTACACCATGAAATGAGAGATCCAAATGCATGAAAAATGAGATCTATTCTATATGATTGCAATGCATAAAAGAAAATTAATCTAAATGATAACAATGCATGATTAATCTATGAAAGGAAATACAAATGCAAGTTTAATCTATGAAAATAAACATGAATCTAATCTACATGAGTAGCCATGAATGCAAGGAGAAGAAGACAACAAGAGAGAAGTTGCAATATCCAAGCTTGAGTGCTCAAATCCTCCTCCAAAATTGCTCTCCAAACCTGCAACATAACAATACTATAAAAACCTAATATATTGATGATTGATTGATGATTTCTTGATTGATGATTGATGATTCATTGATGATCATCAAATGAGAAGGAGAGGTTTCCTTATAAAGAAAAGTGAACGGTTGAGATTAAGAGGCAAAAATGAAAGGCTATGATTAAGAGGCAAAAATCCCACCACTTAGCAGGATGTGATGAAAAAGGGATTTTGTTTACTTTTTCATTTAATTTATTTCCTTTTTCAACAAATAAAGTGCTTTAAGTGGGGATTTTTATTTATTTAATTAAAAGAGAGGTTTTCTTTCAATTAAATAAATTAGAAGAATTATATTGAATTAAATGGGAGGAATTGAATTTAATTAAATAAGATGAATTTTATTTAATTAAAAGGGAGAAATTTACTTTAATTAAATAATATAAATTTTATTCAATTAAAAGGGAGATTAAATCCTTTAATTAAATAAGATAAATTTTATTTAATTAAAAAGAAAATTAAATCTTTTAATTAGATAAAAATGATCAAACCTCACGAAATATTGAAATAATTGAATAATTGAATTAATTACAATTTGATCAAGGAAATTGATTTGAATTGAAAATGTTGCAAAGCATTGATTCGGGAAATTGATAAAATGATAAAACGATAAAATGGGGCCCAAAGTCTAGGCGACCATTTTAGGGTGCATATATTTGCCCCTCTTTGACAAATGTGTGGTCGACTCGGGAACACATGCAGTCAAAGAATGCAGTTGAAGTGTGAGGTCGACTTGGGATCACAAAACAACCCAGACGTGTGGTCGATTCGGGAACACATCAGGAAAAAAAAGCACAATTGAAAAAGACAAAGTCAACACCGACATAAGTAATTGACATGTCAGAGATAAGAATCTCAAGCAATATTGATATAATTGATAAAGTAGAATCAAAGATTGAAGTTTGATAGGTAATGCCCCCCCGTGATCGAAATCGAAATGAGATAGAGGAGAAACAACAAATTGATAAATTTTGATCAAATCGATCTAAAGATAAGGTTCTTGATGTAAGATGAAAGATATAAGGATCACAGAACCAAGGTAGATCATTAAGCACAAAATATTATGCCCCAAGGTTGAATTAGAAGAAGAAGAAGAAGAAGAAGTGGGGTGAAAGCGAATGGAAGATAGAAGTTTGGAAGAAGAGGAAAGAAATGGAGAGAAGAAAGAGAATCTGCCTCAAAAGAGAGAATGCCCCAAAATTAATCAACTGTTTAAGATAGAAAATTTTGATTGAGATCACGAAAGAAGATAAGAAAATGAAGAACAGAACGTGATCACAGTTGATTAAAAGTCCACAAGAAAGATGAAGGAAACCCTCTCAAACTCATAATGCAGCCTAAAAATGCAAACTAACATGAATTCTAACAATGCAAGCTACATGAAAATGCAAAGGTGTACTTGCAATAGAGCAACAAACATAGGAATTTGTGTTCATCATTCATAAGAGAATGTAAGCAACTTATTTTCATCATTGGGCCAATATTAATGGACATCGGAAAATCATACAATCATCACTAGTCACAAGTGCAACTATGAAGATATGAATGCAATTTATATCGGAAACATCACACAACCATCACTAGTCACGAGTGCAACTATGAAGATATGAATGTGATGTATATCGGATTTGA
>MU225090.1:976333-990206 GCA_018584345.1 Thuja plicata
AGAGAGAGAGAGAGAGAGAGAGAGATTTAAAAGTATAGGAAGGGGGTGATGGAGGTAGATGGATAGAGAGAGGGAGATGTGTATATATATGGAGGGCGTAGAGGAAGAGAGAAATAGAGATGAATATAGAGTGAGAGGATGAAAGAAAAATAGATAGAGAGGAAGATATAGAAAGAGATTTAGATGGTGAGATATATTGATAGAGACATAAGGAGATATATAAAGGATGAGAGGAGACACAAACAAAAGGGATAAATACTTAGTTGACCTTCCATACCTCTACGACGTACCCATTGCACACTAAGGTGTGATTGCTAGTTATTTATATTCTATTATTTATGTGTCTACATGGAAAAGGGTATCCCATTTGAGGTGACACTTTACGCCTCTAATATGATGTCATATAAAATATGTAAGAGCATCTATAATATTGCAATATAATGTATGATGCATGTAAGAGCATGTCCTTGGGGAGTTACAAGTTGGTGAACTAGATAAGTGATGAAACTTTTTGAACAAATTATGATATGTAAGAATGATGCGCCACTTACCATAGATTTCTAAAGGTAGAATGAATCTAAAATAGAGTACCCAAGTTTGGTGGGTAATTTCTGACATGGAATTATATTTTATTTTGAATTTGTTATCCCATCATAAAAAAGGGTTTTAGAATTTGAGTCATGAGTTTTTGTGTCTTTTTCCCCCATAATATGTTAGCTTACAATTTATTGTTTGGACTTGGTATATAAAATGGATGCTTTAGATATAGATGTGGAGTACTCAAGTATTTTATTGGGATTTATGCTATTAGAGTTTGTCTAAGCATATTCAATGCTTAGGTGAAGGAGTGGATAGTTAGAGATCATATTGTAACCAAGCGTTAGTGTTCACAAAGAGTGCATAAAGTGATCATTTGTTTATGTTAGGATAAGATGACATCAATTTGCAATCCTAAGTCATTTTTATGTGTCTTAATGATTCTTGAAATGTGTACTTGGACACCTTGTGTCATTAGAAATATAAATATATTTAATATTTATTTAGTTATGACAATTGAAATTGCATTCATAGGGATGGATCAAATCATTAGTGATGGTTACAAAGCATATTAATAGGATACTCCTTCTATATGTCCACTATGACAATATGTACCACTTAGACTTGCATTTCTTGTTGACATATATACTTTGTATGTTATCTTGAGTGAGGTGCCAAGATTTTCATGTTGTGTTTGTTACCCATCAGAACTATCAATAATGAACAATTTTGATTGGTTATGTTTGGACACCCATGTGAAGTTCATACATGTTTGTTAATTATTATTTTACTAAATTTACAATATTTCTAGGAGGTTACACATGAGGTTTTTTAGAGGTGGATTTGACCCTTATTCGAAGATACTGTAATGATATTTTCATCCCAACTCTTCCATAAATTGGGGACCTGTGCTAGTAGAAGATAAGTTGTTTTGAATGTTATTCGAGTAACAAAGTGCTACAAAAATTATAAGAGATATTTTATATTATTGTAATCTATTTTGAAGATTCATGCATGCTTTGGATCTCTTTGGATGTGTAGTTTTTCTTAAAAAAAGGTTTCTCCGAGTAAATTCTAGGTCAATTGTAGCTTTATATATTTCTTCACATTATTGTTGAATGTGTCATCACATCATTTTTGTGGATAATATTTCATAATAAATCTAATTTCAAAGTTACATACACTTTGTTGAAGTTAATATTACTATAGTTTCTCCTTCATTTCCACCATTTGCTATCAAAGATAATTGTCATGCTAAGACAGGGACATCTTTCTCTTAATTATTAAAGTTTTTTTACTTGTAGTGATTTCTTTTACATTCTGGTTTTTACAAATTTGTGAAAAATATTGTATACCGTAGCTTCTACCTCTTATCTACATATTAATAAATTCAATGGATTTGGGTACATGATGGGGATGTTAAAGATGAAAGATCTCCTTGAAGAAGATATTAGTGGTTGGCGATTTCCAATAAAAAGAAGTCATACAATTTTTTTGGTGTTCAAAGATCGTTAAATATTGACAACATGACATGAGGTATCATACAATTGTGTCTTGTAGATTCTACCATATTGAATCATATTTGTAAGGAAGCTACCACATAGAATCTGTGGAAGAGGATAGATGATATTTAGAAAACCAAAATTTTAGTGAATAAGTTGTATATCCAAAGATAGTTATATTTATTATAAATGAAGGATATTGATTCTTTTCCAAATCATTTAAATTGTTTAATTTTGTTTTAAGTCAACTTATATGTGCAAATGTCAAGTTAGAAGAGAAAGATAAATGTACCTTATTACTTTTTCTTTACTTAAATCTATATAAAATTGTTAGTCCAAGTCTTGTACTTGTCCTTTTTATGTGGTCCTTTGAGTCACCATTATGTTTCCTGATTATCTTAAGTTCCCTAAAATCTTTCGAGTCCAGTCAATCACTAAGGTGTCAGTCCTATAGTCCAGCCATGTTTTGAAAGGTGAAATTTTATTTATTAACAAATTGTTTGAACGGGCTTGAACACCCTTGAACAGCCTTGAACAGGTTTGAACTTGGTTCAAACTGGTTCAAGGTAGTTCGAGGTAGTTCATAAATTCTAAGAAATTTGGCAGGTACATAAAGATGGCGGTGATGATTTATGTATCGAGGAATCACAGGAAATGTTGAAGTATCAGTTACAGAATTAAGGCATGTCAGTGCAGGAGAATTATTAAAATGATGAGCCCGCGGCATGCCTAATTTTAAGAAACGCAAAAAAGAAGGGAAGCAACCTTATGTTAGTGTAAATTGATACAGAGGTTGCCACTATTGTTTGTAATATGCATGCCTCCATTCACTTTAGTGAAGTCTTCAATGTGCAGATCAGAGAAGTTAAAAAACGGATATGTGATACGCATGGTGGAAAATTTACATCATCTTCAGGTTGAGGGTAGCATGGGTATCAACACAGAGATCATAATTAGCTTTTGGATCTCTATTTTAGTGACATGAAATTATATTTTCAGCCATTGTAACTGTGCAGAAGAAAATTTAATGAAACTTTTGCAACCACGAATTTTCTTAGAGCAGAAAACTGGTCCCTACTCAGAGCTGCATAACTTTTGACTCGGACATAATTTAGGAAATCGCTTTGGTGGAGTTGGGCACAATTAGGATAGATCCAACATATCCAAAAATGAAGGAAATCCAAAGGTGGAATAATTAGTTATGCCCCCCGCACCGAGGCCTAATTTGACTGTCATAAATATATTTAAATCCGCCTAGCAGCAAGAATTTTTATTGATGATTAATGTATTCATATGCCACTTGTCCAAATATCATTTGAAGATGTTAAATTGTATCCTTGTAAAATTTTAAATCAATAGTTTATAACAATATCAAAATATAAAGGAGAGAAGATCACGAGAGGAAAAAGAAAATAAAGATTAAAGAGGAAACGATTTTCAAGAACTGGTTACAGTAACCGAATAACTACCAATAAGATATTATTTATTGGGGGAAAGTTGATGAGATGATGTTGTGTTTCTTCTTTTACTACAGTTTGTGTGCTCCAGCAAAGGAAAATTATTTCTTATTGTAACAAGGGAAAGAGGGAATACATGTAATGTTTTCAGCCATAATTTGTGTGCAGGGACAACATGGTCTTTGAGCCATTTGGTTATGTATTTAAAGAAAAGAAAGAAATATATATTAAATCTGTGAGTTTGAATATTTTCTTTCTGATTGCGTGTAGTCTGTGAGCTATTCCACTCATCTTTTTATGATGTCCTGCTCATTATAGTTGTGCATATGAATGTCATAAATTCTATGAGTTTCATTCATTCATTTATCTAAAAACAAAATATCAAATCTCCCTCTCATGCCCCTACAGTGGGAAGAATAAGTGAATGGTCTGTGTGCCATGCATTTAATTTTCTTTTAAATTATTAAATCCATAATCACATTCACACCATGTTGATGGGTGAATGTTGGTATGCCTTTGTGTCTTTTGGATAAAGACATAACTGATATTTTATTTCATTGTAAATCTTTCTAAGAGGGAGTTGTACCTCTCAATTCAGAGAAAAGTTATCAATCCAATGATAACTTCTCCAACTGTTAGTAGCATTTGTACTTCTATTTGGGCATTGTGAGTCATTCTGTGTTATTGTTTTTGAAGTGCAAATCTGTTTACTAACAGATTTTTGGCGCCTCCATTGGGGATTCGGAATCAAAGATCAGTGCTTCTTTATTTCCTCATTTTTTGAAATATCTCTATGTGAGATTGGCGACTCTGTATTTAATACAGAAATCTTTTGGTGAAAGAATTCCAGTGTGTTATGGCTTTGATTGTAGCTCAGCCATGGGGGGCACAAATTGGCCCTTTGGCACTGCCCCAATATTCCGCCCTGCTGAAAAGATCAAGAAAATATCTTCCAAACTTTGCTGGAGATAAAACCAAAGACCCAGATGATCATATTAAATTAGTTATTGTTGCATGTGGGATTCTTGGAGTACAAGAAGAGGACGTGTTTGTCAGATTGTTTGTTGAAAGCCTTGTTGGAAATGTTGCTGAATGGTTTCAGAATTTACAGGATGGATGTATTACCAAGTAGGATGATTTAAAGGTAAAATTTCTTGGAAGATTTTAGCCTGTGGTCGATACTTATAAGTTGTTGTTGAATCTCTTTCAAATTCAGATGAAAAGGGATGAATCTATGAGAGATTTTGGTGATAGATTTAATAGGTGTGTTGGTAAAATTCCTCAAGTCTGCCAGCCAAATGAAAGAAATCAGTTATGTGTTTTTATTGCTGCATTACAAACTGAGAGAAGATTGGACAGTGAAAGTTCAAATGGTAGTTTTTCGGAAGAGTTTTCTTTTTCAGATTTTGAAACCTTCACATTTGATACTTCTGCCACAGTTTTAGCAAGTGGTCTTGATCAAGAATACATGGAGAAGCAACATGAGTACAAAATGCATGTTGGTGAGAAATTAGAGGGTATCCCACATCTCTATATGGAAGCAGATTATGAATCTTTTTAGTTTGACAGTAGATGGAATAATGAAGCGTTATTGCAGCCCCAACCATTGGAGAATCTTAAGAATATTCAAGTAGAAATAGAGGAAAAATCATTCTCCTCTATTATGATACCACACACAAAATCTAAATTAGAAATATTCAAATTTGATTGTGGAGATGAGCCATTTGATAACAATCCCATGCTAGAGTCTTTTTTCTTTAATGATGATGTCGGTAATACATTTTTGGAGAGCAAATTTTGAGTAATGCAAAATTCAGATTTCAGTGAGAAGATTCTTGCAAGTCATCTTTATAGCCTTGAGGAAGTGCAACCAGAAGTATATGATGAGGAGTGGCTTTTTGGATCCAATATCTAGTTTAGAAAGCTCTTACAATGCATTTGTATTTGACCTTGCCTCACAATGGTTGTATGTCATTTGTTGGGAATGATTATGTTTACATATCAACCACTTTTTCACACGGGCAGCTACTTCTCTCAACCGGTAAATGGCTTCACTTGAGAAACCACATGCATCTCTAAAGGTATGGGATGCTTGCCCTACTTGTAAATAACTTTTGGTGTGTTGTTAGTTTAAGTTGTCTTTTTCAATTTCGTCTTGGTGTTGGTTTTGGCTTGTTGTTTTCCTAGTTGCCCCTCCACCCATCTGCAAGCATCTCCCTGCACTATGTTTTTCCTGACTTTGTTACCCAATGGTTCTAGGCACTGTTCTTCATTTCTAGATATTCTGGTGTTCTCTACCTTTTGTCAAAAGTAATCCCCAACCAGAGCCAATGCTAGTCCAAGTCTTCTACTTGTCCTTTTTATGTGGTCCTTTGAGTCACCATTATGTTTCCTGATTATCTTAAGTTCCCTAAAATCTTTCGAGTCCAGTCAATCACTAAGGTGTCAGTCCCATAGTCCATCCATGTTTTGAAAGGTGAAAGTTTATTTATTAACAAATTGTTTGAACAGGCTTAAACACCCTTGAACAACCTTGAACAGGTTTGAACTTGGTTCAAACTAGTTCAAGGTAGTTCGAGGTAGTTCATAAATTCTAAGAAATTTGGCAGGTACATAAAGATGGCGGTGATGATTTATGTATTGAGGAATCACATAAAATGTTGAAGTATCAGCTACAGAATTAAGGCATGTTAGTGCAAGAGAATTACTAAAATGATGAGCCCGCGACATGCCTAATTTTTAGAAATGAAAAAATTAAGGGAAGCAAACTTATGTTAGTGTAAATTGATACAGAGGTTGCCACTATTGTTTGTAATATGCATGCCTCCATTCACTTTAGTGAAGTCTTCAATGTGCAGATCAGAGAAGTCATAACAGGGATATGTGATGCGCATGGTGGAAAATTTACATCATCTTCAGGTTCAGGGTAGCATAGGTATCAACATAGAGATCATAATTAGCTTTTGGATCTCGATTTTACTGACATCAAATTATATTGGCAGCCATCGTAACTGTGCAGAAGAAAATTTAATGAAACTTTTACAACCACGAATTTTCTGAGAGCTGAAAAATGGTCTCTACTCAGAGCTCCATAATTTTTGACTCGGACATAATTTAGGAAATCTCTTCAGTGGAGTTGGGCACACTTAGGATAGATCCAACATATCTAAAACTAAAGGAAATCCAACGATGGAATAATTAGTTATACCCCCCGCACCGAGGCCTAATTTGACTGTCATAAATATTTTTAAATCTGCCTAGCAGCAAGAATTTTTATTGATGAAATTAATGTATTCATATGCCACTTGTCCAAATATCATTTGAAGATGTTAAATTGTATCCTTATAAAATTTTAAATCAATGGTTTATAAAGATATCAAAATATAAAGGAGAGAAGATCGCGAGAGGAAAAAGAAAATAAAGATTAAAGAGGAAATGATTTTCAAGAATCGGTTATAGTAACCGAATAACTACAAATAAGATATTACTTATTGGGGGAAAGTTGATGAGATGGGGTTCTGTTTCTTCTTTTTCTGCAGTCTGTGTGCTCCAGGAAAGGAAAATTATTTCTTGTTGTAACAAGGGAAAGAGGGAATGCATGTAATGTTTTCAGTCATAGTTTTTGTGCAGGGACAACATGGTCTTTGAGCCATTTGGTTATGTATTTAAAGAAAAGAAAGAAATATATATTAAATCTATGAGTTTGAATATTTTCTTTCTGATTGCGTGTAGTCTATGAGCTATTCCAGTCATCTTTTTATGTTGTCCCGCTCATTATAGTTGTGCATATGAATGTCATAAATTCTATGAGTTTCATTCATTCATTTATCTGAAAACAAAATATCAAATATCCCTCTCATGCGCCTACAGTGGGAAGAATAAGTGAATGGTCTATGTGCCATGCATTTAATTTTCTTTCAAATTCTTAAATCCATTATTGCATTCACACCATGTTGATGGGTGAATATTGGTATGTCTTTGTGTCTTCTGGTTAAAGACATAACTGATATTTTATTTCATTGTAAATCTTTCTAAGAGGGAGTTGTACCTCTCAATTCAGAGAAAAGTTATCAATCCAATGATAACTTCTCCAACTGTTAGTAGCGTTTGTACTTCTATTTGGGCATTGTGAGTCATTCTGTGTTATTGTTTTTGAAGTGCAAATCTGTTTACTAACAGATTTTTGGCGACTCCACTGGGGATTTAGAATCAAAGAACAGTGCTTCTTTATTTCCTCATTTTTGAAATATCTCTATGTGAGATTAGCGAATCTATATTTAATTCAGAAATCTTTTGGTGAAAGAATTCCAGTGTGTTATGGCTTTTATTGCAGCTCAGCCATGGGGGGCACAAATTGGCCCTTTTGCATTGCCCCAATATTCAGCCATGCCGAAAAGATCAAGAGAATATCTTCCAAAGTTTGCTGGAGATAAAACCAAAGACCCAGATGATCATATTAAATCAATTATTGTTGCATGTGGGATTCTTGGAGTGCAAGAAGAGGACGTGTTTGTCAGATTGTTTGTTGAAAGCCTTGTAGGAAATGCTGCTGAATGGTTTCAGAATTTGCAAGATGGATGTATTACAAGCTGGGATGATTTAAAGGTAAAATTTCTTGGAAGATTTCAGCCTGTGGTCGATAGTTATAAGTTGTTGTTGAATCTCTTTCAAATTCAGATGAAAAGGGATGAATCTATGAGAGATTTTGTTGATAGATTTAATAGGTGTGTTGGTAAAATTCCTCAAGTCTGCCAGCCAAATGAAAGAAATCAGTTATGTTTTTTTATTGTTGCATTACAAACTGAAATTAAATTTCTTTTAAAAAGAAAGAAGATTCAAAATTTGAGAGATGCACAAAAAGAGGCTATTGAGGTAGATGATGATATGCTTTTAAGTGGGATGAAATACATAGAAGAAAGTGTCATGAAAGTCCCAAAATCTGAAATTTGTTTTCATGATCAGAATTTTAAACCCATAGAAAAGTTTCAGCAAAGGAGACTCATATTGAAGGTAGCAAAACCAACACCACCCATTTCTTCCCACCAAAATCTAACAGTCTTTAATGATGAAGATTTCCGTCCATGTCTTATGGCTGAGAATATCTCTCATAATATTGCTGGAATCTATCATTTGCATGTTGAAGATGATGATTCTCATGACTCAAAATCAGAAAAATTGATGGCGTGTGTAGATGCATTTCCTATTGAGAGAAGATTGGACGGTGAAAGATCAAATGGTAGTTTTTCAGAAGAGATTTCTTTTTCAGATTTTGAAACCTTCACATTTGATACTTCTGCCATAGTTTCAACAAGTGGTCTTGATCAAGAAAACATGGAGAAGCAACATGAGTCCAAAATGCATGTTGGTGAGAAAGTAGAGGGTATCCCACATCTCTATATGGAAGCAGATTATGAATCTTTTCATTTTGACGGTAGACGGAATAATGAAGAGTTATCGTAGCCCCAACCATTGGAGAATCTTGAGAATATTCAAGTAGAAATAGAGGAAAACTCATTCTCCTCTATTATGATAACACACACAAAATCTGAATTAGAAATATTCAAATTTGATTGTGAAGATGAGCTATTTGATAACAATCCCATACTGGAGTCTTTTTTCTTTAATGATGATGTTGGTAATACATTTTTGGAGAGCAAATTTCTAGAAACGCAAAATTCAGATTTCAATGAGAAGATTCTTGCAAGTCATCTTTACAGCCTTGAGGAAGTGTAGCCAGAAGTATATGATGAGGAGTGGCTTTTTGGATCCAATATCTAGTTTAGAAAGCTCTTACAATGCATTTGTATTGGATCTTGCCTCACAATGGTTGTATGTCATTTGTTGGGAATGATTATGTTTACATATCAACCAGTTTTTCACACGGGCAGCTACTTCTCTCAACCGGTAAATGGCTTCACTTGAGAAACCACATGCATCTCTAAAGGTATGGGCTGCTTGCCCTACTTGTAAATAATTTTCGGTGTGCTGTTAGTTTAAGTTGTATGTTTCAATTTCATCTTGGTGTTGGTGTTGGCTTGTTGTTTTTCCAATTTCCCCTCCACCCATCTGCAAGCATCTCCCTGCACCATGTTTTTCTTGACTCTGATACCCAATGGTTCTGGGCACTGTTCTTCATTACTAGAGATTCTTGCGTTCTCTACCTTTTGTCAAAAGCAGTCCCCAATCAGAGCCAATGTTAGTCCAAGTCTTCTACTTGTCCTTTTTTCTGTGGTCCTTTGAGTCACCATTATGTTTCCTGATTATCTTAAGTTCCCTAAAATCTTTCGAGTCTAGTCAATCACTAAGGTGTCAGTCCCGTAGTCCAGCCATGTTTTGAAAGGTGAAAGTTTATTTATTAACAAATTGTTTGAACATGCTTAAACACCCTTGAACAGCCTTGAACAGGTTTGAACTTGATTCAAACTAGTTCAAGGTAGTTTGAGGTAGTTCATAAATTCTAAGAAATTTGGTAGGTACATAAAGATGGCGGTGATGATTTATGTATCGAGAAATCACAAGAAATGTTGAAGTATCAGTTACAGAATTAAGGCATGTCAGTGCAGGAGAATTATTAAAATGATGAGCCTGCGACATGCCTAATTTTTAGAAATGCAAAAATGAAGGGAAGAAACCTTATGTTAGTGTAAATTGATACAGAGGTTGCCACTATTGTTTGTAATATGCATGCCTCCATTCACTTTAGTGAAGTCTTCAATGTGCATATCAGAGAAGTTAAAACAGGGATATGTGATGCGCATGGTGGAAAATTTACATCATCTTCAGGTTGAGGGTAGCATGAGTATCAACATAGAGATCATAATTAGCTTTTGGATCTCTATTTTAGTGACATCAAATTATATTGGCAGCCATTGTAACTGTGCAGAAGAAAATTTAATGAAACTTTTGCAACCACGAATTTTCTGAGAGCAGAAAAATGGTCTCTACTCAGAGCTACATAACTTTTGACTCAGACATAATTTGGGAAATCACTTTAGTATAGCTGGGTACAATTAGGATAGATCCAACATATCCAAAAATGAAGGAAATCCATCGGTGGAATAATTAGTTATACCCCCCGCACCAAGGCCTAATTTGACTGTCATAAATATTTTTAAATCCGCCCAGCAGCAAGATTTTTTATTGATGATTAACGGATTCATATGCCACTTGTCCAAATATCATTTGAAGATGTTAAATTGTATCCTTATAAACTTTTAAATCAATAGTTTATAACAATATCAAAATATAAAGGAGAGAAGATCACGAGAGGAAAAAGAAAATAAAGATTAAAGAGGAAATGATTTTCAAGAATCGGTTACAGTAACCGAATAACTACAAATAAGATATTATTTATTGGGGGAAAGTTGATGAGATGGGGTTTCGTTTCTTCTTTTTCTGCAGTCTGTGTGCTCCAGCAAAGGAAAATTATTTCTTATTGTAACAAGGGAAAGAGGGAATACATGTAATGTTTTCAGTCATAGTTTTTGTGCAGGGACAACATGGTCTTTGAGCCATTTGGTTATGTATTTAAAGAAAATAAATAAATATATATTAAATCTGTGAGTTTGAATATTTGCTTTCTGATTGCGTGTAGTCTGTGAGCTATTCTAGACATCTTTTTATGTTGTTATGCTCATTATAGTTGTGCATATGAATGTCATAAATTCTATGAGTTTCATTCATTCATTTATCTGAAAACAAAATATCAAATCTCCCTCTCATGCCCCTACAGTGGGAAGGATAAGTGAATGGTCTGTGTGCCATGCGTTTAATTTTATTTTAAATTATTAAATCCATAATCGCATTCACACCATGTTGATGGGTGAATGTTGGTATGCCTTTGTGTCTTCTGGTTAAAGACATAACTGATATTTTATTTTATTGTAAATCTTTCTAAGAGGGAGTTGTACCTCTCAATTCAGAGGAAAGTTATCAATCCAATGATAACTTATCCAACTGTTAGTAGCGCTTGTACTTCTATTTGGGCATTGTGAGTCATTCTGTGTTATTGTTTTTGAAGTGCAAAACTGTTTACTAACAAAAATATAATTATTTCTATTAATGGTAGTGTGTAGAGATAAAGATGGATAACCTCATTGCTATATGTCTCAAAAGAAATGAAAAAAATCCATGAATGTTGGATCCTAAGATATCTTGTATGTCTGAGGAAGGTCAAAAGAGAAATGAGGACCAAAAGGGATAAAAATAAATATAGGTCAAAAATATATTTTGACATTCTAAAACCATTCGAAGAGCATAAAAAAGTGTTGGAACTGTGATAATAGAGGGTATGTGAAAAATAAGTGCAAAAATGAGACAAATGGTGTAGATTCATCTATGAAAAAGTCCTAAAAAGATGGTGATAATGATGCTTTGTTTATTTCATCTGACATTATTAGTAATTATGCTTAACTTATTGATTTAGTTTCTCCTACCATATGATTCCTCAAAAGGATTGGTTCTCTACATATTTAGCCTATGATGGAGGAGAATACTTCATTGGTAATAATAGTGCTAAATAAATTATCATTAAGGGAAAGGTAAAGTTATGTTTTAGTGATATAAGGGTTAAAACTCCTAAATTATGTTTTACATATTGTAGGAATTGCGATAAATTCACCTTTCATATCCAAGTTGAATGATTCTAGAATTCATGTGATATTTGAGAAGTGTGGTTGTAGGATGGTAAGAAAGAATTTAGTGATTACTAAAGGATCTTAGATTAGGATTTTTATTAGCTTTAATCCCTCCACTTTATATAATTTTTCCAATGTGATTGCCACTAAAATCATATGTATGTTATGGCACCCTCAATTGGGTCACAAAAGTGAAAAAATGTCTTAGAACCATAAAAAGCTAGTTGATGATCTTTCTAATCATTCTATTACTAAAAATATTTTTTGTGACAATCGTGTGTTTAGGGAATAAAATGTATCATCATTTCCTAATGGGACTAATAAAGCTAAATTATTATTGAAGAACATTTATAAATTTGGATGTGTTTGGGCTAGTGAATGTTGAAATTTTGAAAAATATCGATATTGTGTTACATTCATTGATGATATCTCAAGATACACTTGGCTTTATTCTATGTATACGAAATCTAAGATGTTTTTTTTTCTATTTTAAAGAAATTATTTAGTCTTAATGGAGAAAAAATTAGATTATAAAATAAAGGTGTTGAGATATGACAACGGTGATGAGCATTACTCTAGGAAATTTTATCATTTTTGTAAGCAGCATACATGTATTATTTGGTATAAGAATACTATTAATATCTAAACAAAATGAGGTGGAAAAAAGAATGAACTAAACCATAATTGATAGAAAGAGCTAGAATTATGTTGAGTGGCGTGAAGCTTGTTAGATGCTTTTTGGAAAAGCTATAACTACTGGTTGTTATTTGATCAATAGATCTATTTGTTCTAATTGTCTTGATAAAACAATTATGAATTATGGGGGTTCAAGCACAAAGTTGGGTGCCAATTCTGTGGAAGTCCGCGGCCAAAACAAATTGGCAAACCAAAATGGGCACCCGTGTTTTTAGAAACGGGTGCCCGTTATGCTTCGTGTGCCCAAGTCGTAAATATAAAACGAGCGCTCGTTTAAAAAGCGGGCGCCCGTTTTGGTTCAATTGCCCAGACCAAAATGGGCACCCATTTTTAAAAAATGGGTGCCCGTTTTGTAAAAGTATTTATTTTTTCTTTTAACCCATTTTTCAAGTCATTTTCACAGCTTGCAAAACAGAATCACGCTTTGTTGTGGACGAGTGCCCATTTCGAGAGCTACCGGTGACCCCCTTGCTGTTGTTTTTCTGTGTCCAGGTACATATCATTGTTTTTTATTATTTTTTTCATTAAAAATGTTATTTATTGTTGTTTTTAATTAGTTTAATGTTAAAAAATGTATTATGATTATTGTTTAATGTTTAAAGTTTTTTTTAATAGGATTAGAATAAATTGTTTTGTTTAGTTTTACTTTAATTTGTAAATTATTGTAGAAGACAACAAAACTTTCAAAACTGATTTAATCCTAGGTAGAAAACTAAAACCTAAACCTAAACCTAACCACAATTGAAACAAGAAACCCTAGGTAGAAAACACAAATGTAAACCTAGACACAACTGAAAACAAATTTGTAAACCCTAGGTCTAGAAAATAAACTATAAACTCTCTCTCTCTCTCTCTCTCTCTCTCTCTCTCTCTTAGAACTAGTTTAATATTTAATGTTCAATACGTATTATGTTTGAAGTTTGAAGTTTGTTTTTTTAATAGGATTACAGTAAATTACATTATGTTTAGTTTTATTTTACTTTGTAAATTATTGTAGAAAACAATAAGACTTTCAAAACTTAAAACCCTAGGTAGAAAACCTAAA
>MU225090.1:1006745-1021286 GCA_018584345.1 Thuja plicata
GGATTTCACAAATATGCCTAACCTCTTCATCACTTTTCGCATTTTACTCATTTTAATTAGTTGTAACATTAATTGACATTGAAACCCAAATTTCTTATTATAAAAAAATTGTCTAAACAATTTACTCATGTATGTCCTAATTTGTCTCCATGAAACCAAACCATGTATATTGTCTAGCACATCACTTTTAATTTGAAATTGTTTAACCATTTCATTATCATTCAAAGGGGTTTCTTTCTCAATTGGTGTTTCTATGTCTACATCCACATTGTTGATCTCAATTGTCGTTTGACTGTCAATTTCAATTGCGGTTTGAATTTCACTTTCAATTGGTGTTTGATTTTCAGTTTCTTTATCATTATGATTAACATTACTAATTTGTGGTGTTTGATGTGCAATATAATCTGTTACTCTATTTTCTGGAATAAAATCTAATTGATTTAAAGAGTAACCCGCTAATACAAAAAGATCAAGTTCTTCATCACAATAAGTTTTATTTGGCTGTGAAAACATACCTCTATCCAACACTTGATTAGAAAATGCACCTAAATTTGCTCCTATTGTATTTTCTTCTTCAACCTTTGCATCCATCATGGTGTCCTTATTGTTCTCATCTTTTGAACCGATTGGTGAACTCGATGCTCCAAAATTATCTAGGTTTCGAATTCTTTCTCTTCTTTCTCATTTTCATTTTGCCTCTTTCTCTTTATTTGTTGCAACCTCATCAGCTGTTAGAGCCTTTCTTTGCCTCTTTCTGCATTTTTTTGATCCCATATTTGCACCAAAATTTGAATTCAAATTAATCCCTTCTTGTCAGATCCAGAATAAGACAAGGAAAGAGAATGTTGGTTGTTGACAATATTATTTCTACAATACGGATATGTCATACAAATAATTGAATAATCATCAATCATTGAGATCAGGCTCACAAAACAATTTTTTGTCTCCAACAAATCCTTCAGAAATGGGCACCTGTTATTTAAATGAAACAGGTGCTCGTTTATGAAACGGGTGCTCGTTTCAGTTTCAACGGTCTAAAATGAAACGGGCACCCATATTTTGAATTCTAAATAATGGGTGCCCATTTCTTAAAATCAGGAGTGGGGATTGTACCTCCGCCCTAGGTTTTTGGTTCGGGGCTTGGTCCTAAAATTTGCGCTTTGTGACGATTTTTTGGAGGTCTTCCCGAATGCATTTTTAGATGAAATGAAAACCCATTTCAGTTCATATTGTGCAGATTATAAAAATATAAATTTTATATTGATAGGACAAATTTTAGCATTTTTACAATAACTATTATGCCAAAGTGGTACCTAAAGTTGAAATAGTAAGGTTTACTAAAATTTCAATAACTTTTTTGATTTTAGGTTTTTGAAAAAATAAATTATATGAGCCCAATCTACATAGAATTCAATTCAAAATAAATTAAAAAATCCCAAAAAAAGTGAAATTTTCATCAAATTATGGTGGTCGTACACCAGAGGTTTTCAAAATGTACTTTATAGTCAATTAAAAATTTTAAAAGAAAAATATTCAATTAAAAAAATAAGGAAAAATATTTTGACCAGTCTTTGATGTTTTAGGTACCTTCCCCCAAAAGGATTTATAAAAATTCATTTATTTACTTCAAAATAGGGTGGTCGTACACATGTAGGGTATGGTCCTGAAACAAACATTTTGAAAAAAGGGTTTTTAAACATGCCAACTAAAATTTATTATCTACCATTTGGGTGTTCAAATAAATTACATATTTGAAAACTAGACTCCGAGCACTACATTTTCTATTAGTGGATTGTTTTGAGATTCAATCTCTAAGTGCCTCAAATTTTGACATCAATTGACAGAAAATTTGAAAAATAGGGAAAACACTTCCACTTTTTGCCCAAAAGTGGGACTCAACTTCTTGCAACCACCCATGGATAGGTAGAAAACCTTATATTTCACATTAAATTATCTTTGGTTATGATGCTTGTGTTCATGTGCCTCAAGAAAAGTAATATAAACTAGATCTTAAAATGCTTAAAGATGCATCTTCATAGGTAATTGTGAGACTATAAAATGATAAGTAGGAGATATTTTTCCACAGCAAGTCAAATTGTGATATTGCTATCAGGATTCAACTGTGTATTTTTTGAGTCAAACTCATTGACCCATAATTCATGAGTAGTGGTTCACATGAGAGATGGGTTCATGTGAACCACTACTCATGAATTATGGGTCAATGAGTTTGACTCAAAAACTACACAGTTGAATCCTGATAGCAATATCACAACAGAATATAAAATGTTATGTTATTTGGGACCCTCTAACCTGAAAATTCCTCTAACCTTTGGCGATTTCTTGTTCCAATGTGTTGTGGAGAAAAGGTTGATCTTGGCTAACTTGCTAGTTAGGCTAGGATCATTTTTCACACATCATAATCGATACAAAAGATAACATAAAACAAGTTAATAAGGAAGCTATTGTGGATCACATCGATACACTAAATGATCAAGAGACAAAAATAAAGACCAAGGATAAAGCTATAGCATCCTATAAACTAGGATCATCTACTCTTGTCAAAGAATGATTCTCAACTATACAAATATGGGTTAGCATAATGGTTCTAAAATGATAAATAGCCCATCACAAATAAACCATATTAAAATATATATAGTATCAAGGAAGAGGTAAGGCCTAAATATGCAAGGAATATTAGAACTAATAAAATTTAGCACAATCTTGGATATATCAAGGTCTTGGATGGTAATCAATCAAAAAATATAATGTTGTTAGTGATACATCTATGATACTAAGCAACTTCATTCAATGCAAGCATCAAAATAGGGGTCATATTTAGTCCTTACTATAACTATAAGGTTGCTTCCAATGCTTCTCCCATCCACACCATAAAATGTCATTCCTAAATCTTTAAACTCACCAATTGGGACCACCAAAAATAAACATATTACAAATAAAATTATTAAAGACAAAATTGTTATAATTAAGGACAAAAGAAAAATGGCCAAATGAAAACAAAATTAAGGGCAGACGAAAAATAAATCAAGCAAAGAAAAGAGCCCAAATTAAATAGTGAATAAACATATGGAGCAACAAGAAAATAAGGTAACCTACATATAACAAGTGTCAACCTCTTTCAAAATGGTCATCCATCATGTAAGGAATATACAAGTATTGGTCTCAAGCATTGTGAAAAAATCAAAATATATCATCCATCATCCTGATATCATCCATCATACATCAATGTCTAAATCGGTACCATAAAATGTACTAGAACAATTAATGATCATTTGAAGATCAATGTCATCCAAAAAATATTGAAAAACTAAAAAAATCCAAAAAAAAATAAAGAAAAAAATTATCGTGTAGTGAAAAACTATTTTATGGTGCCTTGGGGTAATTGCCACGAAAACTTGGTAAACAGGTATCATGTCTTACAATAAAAAAAAAGAGAGAGAAATAGTTTTTTCAATAGTAAAAACCATTCTTACGACACTTTGGACAAGTACCATGATAAAAACTTGGTAAACATGAATCATGTGTATAAGAATATATCTTTGCACGTAGTATTACACCTAGGAGCAATTTGTCTTATCCATCACACCTTTTTCATGTCATTATCATTCATTCTATATCATTTACATTCATCTTCCCTGGCTAACTTGATCCTAGTAAGGACAATGGTACAAACTTAAAACAAGCTTTGCAAAATACTTGTCATGTCCATCTTTTGGCCATGCACCATCAAATGTGACATTATCGCCTACATAACACTCAAGCCCATATCTTCTAGATAACATATTGTTTGTACAAAAAATAGGTCTTGGATATCACATCCTAAATCCTTCATCCAATAACCCCCGTGGCTCCCATCTCCAACTAATAATCCTTTCATCCTCACAAGACTTGGTTAACCAATGTCATTGGTACAATATTCTACTCCACCTATCCAACATACCTCCATAATCCGGCCAATTATAGAAGTAATGCATCCAAATACAACAATCACAATCTATAAAATTTTGATATGTAATCTAGCAATCATTTAAAACATCCCTTGGTTATGTTCCCAACCATGTAAACTTTATCGTTTTTAGTAGCCTTACCATTGCAAAGATAGGCCATGTCTACGGGGCAAAACAGTTACACCCGATGTGACAATTTTTTTGGCTTTATTAATTAAATTAAAAATCACAGACAATAGCGCCTGTGATTTTTAATTTAATTAATAAAGCCAAAAAAAATTGTCACATCGGGTGCATTTGTTCCGCCCCGTAGACAATGCCTTTCCCAGTCCCCATAATTTTTTAGATGATTCATTCTCTGATTGCAAAAATATCATCACCATCATCAATCAATCAAACTAATTTTCAACTTGACTAAGAGTGGTATCATATTTGTCTCATATTATTTTGCATGTTTTCTTACCTGCTTGTGTGTATTTTTATTTATATACACATTTCCCATAGCTCCATAAATAAATACGAAACATCAACATGTTCTTTTTAAACCTCTAGACATCAAACTTCAAACATGTGTCTTCAATGTAAAACCTTAGAAATCTACATCAAGTTTGATAGCAGACAATCGAAACCACCTTTGCCATCATGAAAAAATTATTATCACTTGTCACTTTTCTTAAATGGTATGTTTCCTTCCCTAAAGAGGACATGATCCAAATCCATTTCTTTATCTTTTTCACACCTTGGCATAAGATATTACTATTATGTGTTAGTTTTTTTTTTCTCTTTTTTCTGTGGTTTATCCTTTTTTATTTAAATTTGACCCATATTGTACCTACACAAGGTCATCGTGATCATTTCATATCATGTTGCACTTTGAATGGTATAAATAAGAACAAGGTCTTTTGTTTATGTGTGTTATAGTTAATGTGTGTTCTCTCAGTGAACCCACCAAAATCACATATCATGTGATTTGTAAGGAACTTGTTGTGAATGTTGGTTGTCCCATCATGAATCTACCAAGAGCATTAGATGCCTTATGAGTGTTGGGGCATCCTTTTGCAATTATTTTCTTGAGAGCTATTCCATGCATTGGATACATCGTCACCTTAGTCATATTAAATATATGTCAATACATACCATCTATTTCTCTATCAAATAAAGGTTTCTAGACTTAATAGAAACACAATATATCATCATAAGTTTGTCCATAATCATGTTTCTTTCATATCTCGTCTTCATTTTCTAACATGCATCCATCATTTTCTTCACAACTCTTCTTCTGAGAGCTCACCCATGTATATTTCACATGGATAATCTCTTGAGGCAGCATTGATAATTAATTTTTTTAATTTTTCATTTCTAACCTAAGTAGGGTATATTATTATTTTATTCATCATCTAGATAAAAGAATTTCTTTATCTTCTTTATTTTTCATCGAATGAATGCCACTTTAAACATTGTTTCAAAGAAGTAAAATATTTAGACACCAATAGTATTCTTATTATCGTCATATCATTTTCTTATCTTCTTCAATTGTTTCTTATAGTATTAATTAATCACTTATTAATTATTCATTAGTCATCATCTATCGCTTATTAATTATTCATTAGCCACCATCTATCAATCTATTTATCCATTTAATAATTAAATAAGATTTTTATAATTTAAGTAAATGAGAGTTTTAAATTATCCATTTTTAAATAAATATTCTATTATTGTCTATTTAGTTAAATCATTTATTTAAATTAGTCACCTCAATTTTATTTAAGAAATTTCTTCTTCATCATCAATCTACTTTGTCTTCAAATAGAAATGTATTCCTCTCATTTATCTATCAATTAAATTAAATAATTAATTATTATCATCTCATCACTTTGAAATGGTAAAATTTTCATTTAAAAGTTGAGTTTACTCAAAAACCTATTCAATTAACTGAAGTTTTTATTCTTATCCCCATCAATTGATTTCTCCTCAAAAATATCCATAAACACAATCATTCCTCTCATCATTTTGGGACAATTTCAAGTCTTAATTAAAATCCACTCTATCAAGTTTGATCATCAATCAAACAAGTGTTATGATGTTGATTCACATCCACATATCAATAGGCAAAGCAACATCTATTTGAGGTTTGCAATGAGATTGTTATAATAGGTTTTGGATTTGGTTTGATTTCATTTTGTGTTTTTAAGTATGTATTTTATTATTATTATATTTCATTGGATCCAATAAGAAAGACATTGTCATGCATTCATCATTGAAACAAGTGGGAATGAATTTATGTTGGAAGCATATTTGAAACCTTTGTTGTGCAATATAATAAAATGCAATGAATCAATGCAAGCAATATGAAGTGAAATAAGCCACATTTTAACACATGATTTTGATTAATGTAGCTCTAACTAGTAATGTATCAAATGTGAATTTGCAAATAAATATGATTTTGTAAGATACATAATTACAATAAATTATAAAAAGTCTCAATTAGAATTATGTAAAATGTAAGTAGCATGAGATTCACCAAAATGAAATAGGTGGAAATAGGAGTCTTAGCTTAGAGATGTAAACTAAGAACTTAGGAGATCATTATTCCCACGTGTTTCCATTATTGAGAGATAATCAATAAGATCCAACTCCAGTCCTTAAAGAAGAGTTGAATGTTGTGTGTGATTATTCTCGTTTTTATATGTTGATTAATTGATTTGATTATCTAGGAATTGGGTAAATAGTAGGAAATTGATAAATATCAAGATAAATAGTAAGCTACATAATAGATATGCAAATTCTAAAGACAAATTTGGAAAGAGGATTCAGAAAGGAGTCCATGTCTGTAATTTGAGCCTAAAAGTGTTTATCTATGTCAATAGGCACCATTAACTTGAAGATGTCTGATGCAATTTCATTAGAGGATTTCAAATCAGGATGCCCCACAAAACATTTACTTGAAATTTTGGTGAAAAAATATCGGTTAATTTAAAGCTAATTGATAATGATCGGGATTTTTTGCTTCTTCAAAGTTTGGATTTGTTCATCTTAGTATGTTCTTTAAAATCTTGTAGAAAGAGACAAGAGCGTACACCAATTTGTAATGAGAAAAAGAAGTTATATGGTCCAACAACTAGCAAGTTGTGTTATGTTAGGGGTCCATAGAAAAAACCATGAATTCCACTATCCAAGCAGATGTGTTATGTTGGGTGATTATGAATGTGGCATGGATTCTACTAGCCAACAAGTTGTGTTGTGTTGGATGGTCCATGGAAGACATGGATTCCATTGGACAAGTTGTTTTATGTTGTATGATATGTGTATGGCAACAAAAATGGTAACACTAGCAAACCTTGTTATATAACTAGGTAATAAATGCCTCAAAATTTGTGAGCAACAACAATGACCATACTCCGTAAATAAATTCAGCTCCCATAACTCCATAACTAAATGCAAATAACCACCAAACATCAACATGTACTTTTTAAACCTCTAGATAATATACTTGAAACATGAGCCTTCAATGTGAAACCTTAAAAATATACATGAAGTTTGATCAATATAATTGAAACCATCCTTTACCATTGTGAAATATTTTTCTTATCGCTTGTCATTTTTCTTAAATGACATGTTTCATTTTCTAAACCAATCACAATCCAAATTCATTTCTTTATCTTTTCACATCTTGACATAAGATATTAATATTCTGTGTTAATAGATTGTTGCTTTGTCTTTTCACATCTTGACATAAGATATTAATATTATGTGTTAATAGATTGTTGCTTTGTCTTTTCACATCTTGACATAAGATATTAATATTATGTATTAATAGATTGTTGCTTTGTCTTTTTTTCTATGGTTTATCTTTTTCATATTTTGGTCTTCCTCGTGATATATATTTTGACCATACTATAGATACTCAAGATAAGCCTAATCATTTTATATCATGATCCATAATCACTTTATATCCTGGTCCACTTTAAGTGGTATCCATTGGAGCAAGATTTATGTGCACTATGTTCGAGTTACTAAAACTTCTACAACCTAAATATTTAAAATATAGCAATTTATCATTTAACAATTTATATATGGAAGAGTTGAGTTTGCTGCAATAGATTGTACATTACCTATTGAGATTTTGTAGGACCTAATTTAGTTTGAACGTTATTTTCATGTTAAGAAAAAAGTTCCATCATACCTGCCATTCAAAGGAGACTATCCATCTGTATAGCAAACAAATTTTGAAAAAGAAAAAGAAAGACAAACAGCTTTAGAAGAAGGACAAACAGCCTTATTGAAAAGAGATCAAGGCACTAAATGATAGAAAAGAGATAAGGCATTAAATGATATTAAATTCCCACAGGGGTATAGAAGGTAGCATGGATCCCATTGTAATTATAATAATACTAAAATCGGTCACCACCCAATAAGAAAAGCCATCCCCATCCCAAAATCCACGTCAATCACCATTATAGTCTGCAATTATTTGATGAGAATCACGATACCACCAAACCAAATAGAAAAAAGGATTATGCTGCCAATTTCAATGAATGCTGATTAGGTGACAGGTATCAAACAATGCTAAGCAAGGAAAAAGAATTGCAAATTATTCCTTGCTTGGACTTTTCTCTAACTCATATCTAATGAATGCCTTCAATTATTGACAAGACCAGTTTTTTTTATTATAGATACCATACCCATGCCTTATCCTAACCCACCCTATTTCTTTCTCTGCATCTTTCCACATTCTCCATGATGGTAAACACATGCTTTCAGCTTTTTTCAACTAAAAAGTTGTGCATCAAGGCTTTGTTTTGAACTTTTGTGTGTTCTTTTCACAGGATTTGTTCAGAAAACTTGCATGGATTCTTGTTCCAGGGCTTCTAATGTGCTTCTGGACAACCCAATCCAACTGTTCTCTGCAAGAGGACTTCCATTTTGCGAGCAAGACAGGAAGTTCTCTGAATTTCCTTGTTGTTGGGGACTGGGGAAGAAAGGGATTGTTCAATCAGTCCAAAGTTGCTTTTCAGGTTAAGTTTCTATTGGTTATGATTTTTTTGCTTATGGTAAATGTTTTTGTTTGGAGTTATGAATGAAAAAATTAAAATTAAAAATGAAAACATCTTACTATAATCTAAATCAATATGAAATAATCTAATAAGAAATGAAAAAAACACCTTACAGTAACCTAAATTTCCATTGGTTTTATGGTTTTGTAAGAACAAGAACTAATTTTCATGAGATTCAATACCTTAGATAACAATGGTGGAAGTGGGTTTGATTGTGGTGCAGATGGGAAGAATAGGAGAGAAACTGGGGATTGACTTTGTTATTTCCACTGGTGATAATTTTTATGAGAATGGTTTAACTGGCACAGAGGATCCAAGTTTCCAACAGTCTTTCTCTGAAATCTACACTGCCAAAAGCTTGCAGACCCAATGGTATTCTGGTATGATTTATCTATTATAACAGATAGATCAGATCAGTAATTGTTTGGTAAATCAAAGGTTTGAAGCATATGAAAACTTTAAATTTGTATTATGAACAGTGCTAGGAAATCATGACTACAGGGGAGATGCTCTGGCTCAGCTGAGCCCCATTCTGAGTAGCAGAGACCCAAGATGGTATTGTGAAAAATCCTTCATACTCAAGTATGCCATCCAGCCACTTTTTAGAGGTACTTGACATAGTAACAAAGGTGTTACAAATTGATTTCATAATTTTTTGTTTACAACTTTTACACTGATCTAACTAAATATAAAGGAGATTTCATGAAGATGAATTATTGGGATTTTGATTTTGAGAATGCATTCTGTTTTTTCTTGATTTGGTGGTTCAGATTTTGGTTCAGTAGATTTCTTTTTCGTGGACACAAGCCCCTTTGTTGATAAATATTGGGAGCCAAGTAAAAATTCATATGATTGGAGAGGGGTTCTTCCTAGAGAAAATTATATCAAGCAACAGCTAGAGGTAAGATTACAGCGATAATAATAATAGCAGCTATTTTAGGCCACAACTAAATTTAGTTGACAAATGGTTCTAAGATCAGAATCAAGACAAACATAATTATGGGTTTTATTGAACAAATTGTCAGTTTTAAGCATGAAATTGTGGACAATGAAGTGGCCCAATTACATCCACCTAACAGTCTCTAAAATGAAACCAACACACACCAAATCTTGCCGATCCACCTCGCCTAGAGTACTTTCCAAAGAACTAGCAATGTTTGTTAAGTTCAAATTAGTCAAGTAATAGTTGTTACATGTATTTATGACTAATGGTGTTATAAAATGCAGGATCTGACAAATGCTTTGGTGGGTTCAAGAGCCACATGGAAAATAGTTATAGGGCACCATGGTATCAGAAGCATTGGATCACATGGAGATACACCTGAACTTGTTCAGCATCTGTTACCAATTTTAGAAGTAATCTAAACACCTTTTTGTTGAAGTATGTTATTATTTTTAGGCCCATTCAAAAGGGCAAGTCCTCATTATTTCTCTTGTTTGCTTTTGTAAGGCTTATGGAGTGGACTTGTACATGAATGGGCATGATCATTGCCTTGAACACCTTAGCAGCCTTAGCAGGTACAATTAATCACTTGACATTAATGAGCAACTTGTAACACTGCAATACTTTTAAATAAGCATTTATCTGACATGAGTGTTTCATTGTAATGGTGTAGTCCCCTGGAGTTTTTGACAAGTGGGGGAGGATCCAAAGCATGGAGAGGAATTAACAAATCAGCAGACATGAAGGGTGTTCGATTCTTTCATGATGGTCAAGGTTTCATGTCTGTACAAATCACACCAACATCTTTGCATGTCAAATTCTATGATGTTGATGGGCATCCCATTCATGATTTCAAGTTACTCAAAGACCAGTATATTTCTGGTTGACATGTTGATTGAATTATTTCAGCCCAGATTGAAGTGGTAATACTTTTTGGGCTGGGTATGAAATCTGTCAATTGATGATTTTTATGAAGCTGGCATCCATGCCTTAATATCGAGAATCACTTGGAAAACCTCTGTTTTCTTTACATTTCTGTCAATTTTCCTTGTAATTTTGTTCCAAGTATTTTCTTGAGAAATTAAGGCTAGGGTGCACTCAAACCAATGGGTCTTATAAAAAAATGTAGTGATAGTAACAATTAATTAATATAATCCATTTAACATTAGCTTCCTGTTATATCTTTTGGAAATCATAGAGGGAGAGATGAGGGATAGGTGATAGAGATATAGAGGAAGATAGAGGTAGAGATAGAGATAGAGAGGGGAGGGATATGGAGAGAAAGAAATGAAGAGAGATGTAAGAGGGGTAGATATTCATGTATAGTTCTAGAAAGAAGGAGAGAGAAAGGGACCTAGATGGGTGCATATAAAGAAGGATACATGTCTAGAGAAAGAATCATCATGATGACATGGAGTAATAAAGAGGTAAAGAGATATAAAGAAAGGAAGAGAGAGATAATCCTTTTTATTTCTTTTTCTTCTTTCTTGATCTCTTTTTTTTGTTTGTTTATATTTGTTTCCTACTTTATGAATTATATCTAATATATAATTACATATAAATATAAATCAAATATAATAGTATTTTAAAATATATTTAATAATGTATATAATGTTAAATTAAAATAACATATATAATAATAAATAAATATATTTAATTTAAAAAATAAATTTAGATTCAAATTTAAATTTGAATTTTACGGGATGATATAATTGTATTGTCGTAAATTGTAAGCACCTAACATGTGTGTACAATTTCATGATTATTTAGCACACGTGTTAGTGTGTTTTTATAGCAGGACTTCATATGGCACTTAATGGACACCTAAATTCAAATATAAGTCCTCTTTCATTTCAATCTTGTTCAAACTCAAGGTAAACTCTTATTTCTAAGTGTGCTCTTCTATTTTTCCTCCAATCACATAATTTATTTCATCTCCTAGGCCCTATGTTACCATTTGTGGCCTTTGTGTTCTATCCTAGTCTCAGAACTAGTTGTACTTTGTGATCCAGCATTCCCTAATTATTCCAGACTTGAGGTCTTCATTTTGGCTTTGATTGGGTGGAACATAATGCCTCGGGTGTTGTCTTCCTGAGAACATAATGCCTAGGGCATTTTTTCCCGTAGGATCAGACCCAAATGGGCACCAAGGTCTCGTCTCGGCGGTTTAGTTGGATATTTGGATCTATATTCAATCTGCTTGTGTTTTTACCCCCGAGATGTTGTGAGAGGTATATAAACACCCTATCTCTCTTCATTTTGACATCCATATCCATTATTGAAAATCCACAATCAAGAATATCAAGCATTGGCATCCATAATCAAGCATTCAAGTTCAAACAATCAAGGCAAGCATTCAAGATCTAGATTTCTTCTCAAGCATTTAGGATGCTTCTCTATGGATCAAGTTGTTTTCCCTCATTGAAGGGCTAAAAAATGAGTGTTTTATTAAGGAAGGAGATATACCCACATCTACATCTTCTTTCTTCTTCTCAATCAAACATTATGGCAAATTATAACATCCATCACGTGAGGTTTTGTCTTTCATGATTTCCTTTAGGGTTTTTGTGTTATGTCAAAGTTATTGCATCAACATATTTGATCATATTCAAGAAAGCATTCACATTTACCAAGGTATGACATATTCTATTTTTTAAATCTAGCCTCTGTTATATGATATCACACTTTCATTTCTTTCATTTCATTTCAAGGTCGATTCCAAACAAGGTTTCGACTAAAGTGAACCCCTTTATCGAACCTTTTTTCTTATTTTTCCTATGTGTGGGTATAGGTACTGCAGTTGTCGAGACTTGATCTGATAGGTACAAGATCTATTGGGAGGTTTGGAACTAGATTTAGGCAAAATCCAAGAGAACAAAATGCCCAAGGCATTTTGTACATGGCAGATCACCTTTGGATTTAGTTTTTAGGTTAGTGTAGTTTCCAAGTTTCTATTTCAGGCCGTTGTAGCTTCCTATCTATTTGCTGTCAATCTATCTTTTCTGAAATTGTTAATATTTTCTTAGTTAGCCTTCTAATTTGCATCATGTTATCATCATTATCATTCATTATCAAATCAGTGAAGGACCATTGACCCACTTAGAGCTTAAGTCCTACTTGGGCCTATTGGGACATCCTCATTCTAATTGCACAATAAGAAAAGGGGGTACAATCCTAGCCATCTTCTTTTTTCTTATTGTACAATAATTAAGGAATATATAATTTTCATCAATTTTGTACTCAGCCAATTGAACTACAATCCTTTCCCTCTTTAATTTAAATTTTCTTTTTCATTTTGTAAATTGGTCTCTCTCTCTCTCTCTCTCTCTCTCTCTCTCTCTCTCTCTCTCTCATGACTCCCTTATCTTAGGAATTAATTTAAACAAGAAATCATACCTTAGTGAGCAATAGGTACACCAAAAATGTATAGAAGGTCAATTATTGAAAATTTTGGTCTATTTTTTGCATACATTTGTCTAGTACATGAGGTAAAGTGTAGGCTATTGAGAAAATATTCTTTTTGTCCAATAGTGGTCTCAATGTAGAAGTGATAGGTTCAAATAATCTATGCACCTACTTATAAGAATCCAAACATGACTAAAACAAAACCTCTAAATCAAGAAGATAAACCATTTCCATTACCGACATCTTCATGGTATGTTTGTAATAAGGTGAGAGGGAGAAAGAGGTAAAGATATGGATAGAAAGAGGGAGAAATGTAGAGGGTAAAAGAGAGAGAGCGAGGGGAAGATATGGAGAGGAGAAGCAATGAGAAAGAGAGAGAATTGAGAAGCTATCTAGATAGATATGGAAGAGATAAATATATAGACTCGGAGCAAAAGGGATAAATATAAAGATAAATTCAAAGATAAGAAGTTATAAATAAAGAGAGGTAGACATCAAGTGATACAATGGTGGGGAGAGATATAGAGAACAAGGTAAATATATAGTAGTGAAAAATATTTAGAGAGAGAGAGAGAGAGATGAAAATAGAGCAAGAGAGGACGAGGGAGATGAATAGATAGAGATAGAGATAGAGAGAGGTAGTGGGAGAGATAAAGATAGAGAGAGATAATGAGCTAAATAGAGAAAAATAGAAAGGAAGAGATCGAAAGATAGAGAGGAAGAGGGGGAGTGGGAGATAGAGATATATAAATGGTGAGATAAAGTCTCTCTCCCTATCTATTTATCTATATCTACCTTTCTTTATATATATACACACACACACACACACACACACACACACATACATACATGTATGTATGTATGTATATGTATATGTATATGTATATGTATATGTATATGTATATGTGTATGTGTATGTATGTATGTAACTATAGAAAGGTAGATATAAATAAATAGATAGGGAGAGAGAAATAGGAGAATATAGAGGAGAAAGCTAGAGATATATGGGAAGAGATAGACATATTTGAGAAGAGAAAGAGAGAAAGAGGTAGAGATAGAGATAGAGCCAATGGATAGATGAGGGAGAGAGAGGTGTAAATAGAAAGAGGTGGATAGATAGAGAGGGAGGCTGGGGAGAGAAAGTGGTATAGATAGAGGGGGATATATATATATA
>MU225090.1:1031648-1044114 GCA_018584345.1 Thuja plicata
CTTTAGGCTTTGAGCCATATTCATATTGTTCACAAGGGGTTTTTCTTGTTTTTCCCCTTTCAAATCCTTGTGTTCTTGCCTTGGTTCTTGGAGCATTTTGGTGTACTTGTGGTTGATCTATTGAAGGGAAATCTCTCTCTCTCTCTCTCTCTCTCTCTCTCTCTCTCTCTCTCTCTGTATTTGATAAATCTTTTCCATTGCATACTCTCTTGGATTCTTTCCCTATCTTTTTCATTTTACTTTATATTTATAACAAGGAGAATGAGAGATTTCTACGTCGTCAAACTATCATATAGGTGATACAATCACTCAAAACTCCACCACAAGGGGGAGCAAGTAGCGAAACCCACTTAGAGAGACTGTCAGCACTAGGGGCAGAGTGTTGTCAAGGTGACACGTCATCAACCATAGGTTGGAGAAAATAAGGAGTAGACTAAGAAGGTTTCACATAGCCAGAGGGGGTTGTACCAACAGCAAGAAGTGGAGTAGGGTCCACCGAGTCCAAGGAGGCTAAATTTGCAATAGGAGGGTCATGCTGGAGGGATCAACAATCTGTGAAGAGTCATCAAAATAAGAGTCAAACGCTCCGATAGTCAAATAATCATATTTAGTGTCATTCCATCAAGTGGTAGCACCTTTATGACGCAAGAGGGAACAATATGTTGCATGGTGACCGATTGAGAAGCCCTGGTAACATCATAAGGGGAGGCCCTCAAAATCTAATGATTGAGTCCATGGTCTCTCCCCAACCATGAGAACCACATCCCCTGGAAGAAGTGTGGATATGTTAATATAGACTAGAATGTGTGAAAAGGTAGAGGGACCCATGGCATCTCTGGTATCATCCACCTTTAAGAAAAGGCCAATAGAGTTCTTGATGGCCTAAAAAACAAGATTTTTCCAAAAATGAAGGGGAAGATTGGGGAGACAAACCCACACTAGATGCACACCTTGGCAAAAAACATGTTGATGTGGCATCATATTTGATTATGTGGACCTGGAACCTTAGTTATAAGAGAAGGTATTGACAAGTAAGTTGTAAAAAAGTGGGAGTGATATAAAATTTCCACATAGGATTTTGAGAAATGCAAAAGTAGGGTGCTAAACTATTTGGTCCTCTCCCCTATTCCAATTGTTTTTATGGTGATATTTTAGAGGTTTAGCACTCTATGGATATGTAAGGTTAGGTGGTTTCAAATTTGGTAGGGAATGTCAGTAATAAGAGGACTACCAATGGATACATGTTTACCTAATTTCATGGTACAACAAGTTGGATGGTAAGAAACAAGTTATGGTTGTTTTATTCACAGTAGACGTAGAGTACATGATAACTACTAATGCATGTAAGGATTCCATTCGAAAAGTGATATTATGTTTGATTATTAAGATACATCAAAGAGAAATTAGATTTTATTGTGATAATAAAAATTTAATAAGCTTAGTGTACAATAAGAAAAGGTAAGCAAGGTAAATTGATCCTCCTTTCCCTAATGCACAATCCGAAGGAAGATGACCCAATAGGCTCATGTAGGACCTAACCACTAAATGAGTCAATGATCCTTCACAATAATGAATTGATTGAGATGCTTTAGAGGAAAATGATATGATAATATAATATAGAGGGATAAATAAGGAAATATTGACAGTTTCATAAAAGACTGAATGACAGAAATAAACAAGAAACTATAATGAACTGAAACAGAAACCCAAAAAATTGTGCTGATGTATTAACTAAATATGAAGGTGTTCTACAGGATTAAAATGCCCTTGGAATTTATTTTTTTGAGAACAAGAATCCTAAGGCATGTTGTTCCTAGGTATTTTGTCCAAATCCAATTGAAGACTTCCCAACAGATCATATACTTGTTAGATCAAGTCCTCACAGCTATGCTACATGTACCTGCACATAGAAAAACAAGGAATAAGGTTGGATAGAGGGTTTTTCCTCAGTCAAACCCTTGTTTGGAATTAACCTTGAAATGAAATAAAGGAATTGAAAGAGTGTTTTCATATAGCAGAGGCTAGATCTGAAAAAATAGAATATGTCATAACTTGGAAATGCAAATGCTTCTTTGAATGTTATCAAATGTGTTCATGTAATTGCTTTGACTTAATCATAAAAACCCAAAAGGAAATATTGAAAGAAAAAACCTCATATGATGGATGTTGTAGTTTTCCACAATGCTTGATTAAGAAAAAGAAAGAAGATGTAGATGTGGATGTATCTCCTTCCTTGGTAGAACACACCTTTACTTAGCCTTCAATGAGGGAAACAAGCTTGATCCATGGAGAATATCACCTTGAATGCTTTGAAATAAAGTCTAGACCTTGGATGTTTGCCTTGATTGATTGAACTCGATTGCTCGATCATGAATTTGAATACTTATTAATGTTGACGATGGTTACCAAAATGAGGAGAAATAGGGTGTTGATATACTTCTCACAACATCTCAGTAGTTAAAACTCAAGTAGGTCGACTTTAGATCCAAATATCCCACTAAACCATTGAGACGAGACCCCAAATCTAATTTGGGCATGAACTTTGGGGAATAAAATGCCTTGGGTGTTATGTTCCCAAGAACACAATGCCCTAGGCATTATGTTCCACCCAATCAAAGCCAAAATTAGGACCATGGGTCTCAGATAATTAGGGATTGTCAGATTACATAGTACATTTAGTCCCAAGATCACGATAGAACACAAAGGCCACAAATTATAACATAGGGCCTAGGTGATGAAATTAATTATGTGAATAGAGGAAAAATAGAGGAAAAAACTTAGAAATAAGGGCTTACCTTGATTTCAAACAATATTGAAATGATAGAGGACATATATTTCAATTTAGGTGTCCATTAAGTGTCATATGAAGTCCTACTATAAAACCACACTAAGGTGGGTGCTAAATAATCATGAAATTGTACCCGGTATGGATTACAATATTAGTCTTACAGAAAGAATAGTATCCTCGTGGATCTATGAAAAAGGTGATCAGTCTAAAGATTAAAAAGTGGTCAGTTTAAGGACCGATAAAAGTTGCATAATGTACAAGGAGGTCGTATGTATGCCCTCATCTTTATGACGGTGACATAGAACCATGGTGGCATCATAAGGAAAATAGAACAAGGGTACCAATTTCCAATGATAAGGAGATATCCTTAAAACAACAATGTATGCCAAAACCTTAAAGCTAGGAGTGAAAACTCTTGTTACTAAGGAATAGATAATTGTGAAAGGATATCTGCAAGTGGGAAGATACCTTTGAAAGGAATGGATCTTGGCTACAAGACATCTACCTTCAAGAGGAGTTCTTGAATAAAGATAACATATTCAAGACAAACAAGGTGAGGAAAACATGAATGTGCCCTTTTAGCCCCCTATTGCTAGGTGAAAAGGGGCTTCTTGATGGAGGATAACACACTCTAAGTCCCAAGTAAGGGTATTTTTTTATGATAGACATGCACTTTTCAAGAAAGGAAAATTTTGTAACTCGAGATGTAAATCTCCTGAAAAGAGAAGATCCTTACGTAAACAAACAATCTCCATACAAGAAAGGTTGTCATGTGAAAAATAAATACCATATAATCTAGAGAAAGTGAATCTTTAGAAAGGAATAAGAGATTGAGAAATAAAACATTTCCCCCCAAGGGTGAGGGAAAGGAAAATATAACACCCTATATAACCTAAGTGATAGATCCTTTATAATAGACATACACTTTCAACCAAGGAAAAGGTTGTAATCAAGGTGTAAATCTCCTGAAAAAGGAGAAGATCCTTATGTAAAATAAACAAATCCATGCAAGAAAGTACATCAAATTATAAGAAACAAGTCAATGATGGGATATTGTATCTTTTGGAAAGGAAGAGAAAATGAGGAAGGGAAATCAAGTATACACACCTTCTCTATTGCTAGGTAAGGGAATACTTAGAAAAGTACAACACAATATACCCCGAGTGAAAGTTCATTTATAATAGAAATGTGCTTTCAAGCAAAGAAAAGGTTGTAAGCTTGGGATGTAAATCTCCTGAAAAAGAGAAGATCCTTACGTACATAAACAATCTTCATGCAAGAAAGTGTGATGAGCCTTTCTGGCTCAATCTATAATTACTCTGTTAATTGATCAGTTTTTGAATTTTTTCAATGTTTTATATTTTAAAAATATATATATATATGCTTTTGGGAATTTTGTAAAATGAAAGACAAAACATGAAATAAATTCAAAGATGATTGTGATTTCACCGATGGAGATTACTAATTGTAATTATCAAAAATCACATTACAAAAAAAAATGGCTAATATAAAATCTAAAATTAACTTGCAGCCAAATATGGAACCTGGAGTTCAAATATTGCCTAATAATTATGCCAAATCCTTCAAAGCTCTGATCACAGCAATCATAGACTGCTAGATGCCAATTTTGTATGACATTAATACCAAAGAGTTAGGCATTTAGCCTGGGGTGAACTAGAGAATAATACAAGGTGATTTGGCCTTATTGCTTGACAACCAAACTATTGTTGCTCACGTGGCCTTGTATACATGTGTGGTTGGATTAGGAATGCACGAAATCGGTCCCAAAAGTTGTGTTCTCTTGTTGTTGGTTTCCAATAAAATTTCCCTACAATAACTCCTTAATTTGATTTACTAACTTTGCATATAAAAATTTTAGGCACAATCCAGACCTATGAATGAAGCCGGCATGTAGTAATAATTCAACTAGTCTTTCACAGTCTAAGAATTGCACAAACACTGAAGAATTGATGTCCTCCAATATTGAATATGAAAAAAATCCTAAGTTTCTTGACTCGATTCCCAAGAACATCATCAACAATGAAAATAGACAAAATGTATAATGAAAATCAATTTCGTCTCTTTAGCTTGTATAATATCCATAAAAAATTTGACCCAAGTAGCTTCAACAATAAGTTTTTTTAATGACTTTCATAATTGCTTTTTAGATTGACCTTAGGTTATACCATTAATAAAAGTGTACTTTTCTATTAAATATAATGGCCCCTCGCATAATAATACTTTATAAAGTTAAATAATAACTTTGTAATATAATCATTATAAATAACTTTGTTAATAACATTATAATTTTAATATTGCATTGATTACTCATTATCTATATGTCTCATCTGTACCTATACGTCAACCACCGCTTCCATTGCGCAACCAACTGCCTTACTAAAATTAGTAAGGGTCCATCTCTATCAACCCCTAACTTACTATAATTAGTAAATCCCTGAATACCTTATCAAAACAAGGTGCCAAGGGTCAACATTGCAACTGAGGCAGGTCCAAGTGCCCTACCAAATATAGAAATGAGCATATATGACTTACTATGAATAGTAAGTCCCCCAAATTAAGCCAAACGAAGAGAAAATCTAAACGCTTTTGTAATCTGGAAGGGAAAGAGCCCTTTTTTTTCTACCAATTGGGACCCTCTAACCATCTAACTTATCCTAAAAGGGTCAAAAATAGATAAATCCAATCATAAACCATACCATGCCAAAAAAGGGACATTACAAAAAGGATGTCATGTTATAAAAGACACAAATCAAAGAAGAGAGTAAATGGTTCCTTGGGATAGTACCCTTTCCCCCCAAGTGTAGAGACAAAGAATAAGGAAGACTATTATGTTGCTCACAAAGTATGATTGCACCTAAAATTGCACCACCATAAATGACAATAAGCCTCTAAAGGATAGGCTAGCAATATCACATAGTGAGGAGCAACATAATAGGAATTTAGATATTATTTAAGTTATCATGAAAAAGTGTCATTCATTGTTACATGTCATTTTAATTATACCGCAATCAATGAATTCTTGAATTTTACACTTCAAATAATAAAAATCATTTGTCTTATGGCTAGGAATTTGATGATACATACAAATGGAAGAATTGTCTTGTTTGTGTTTGCTATGTTTTCATTTATTTTTCAAAGGAAAATTAATTAAGTTGGAATTTAAAAGCTCAAACAAAATATTATCTTGTTGTGATGAGAAACTAGAAGAAGAATGTATAGATTGATTGGACAAATGCGAAAGTTGAAAATATAGAGTTTCTTTGGAAAATGTGATGTATATTTCTCATGGGTTTCAATGCTTTGTTGTACACATGGCCCTATACCATGTCCATCATCAAGGTTTAAATATAAAAAAGATAAGGAACTCTTTTGGGCAGGATTGGATTGAAATTTAAAGAGGCTTAATCAATATCGATACATGTGTCAAAATAAGGTGTTTGGTTCTCAAATTCAAGGATTTTGTTTTTACTATAGAAGGTCGGTGTGAAGTCTAAAGTTCCCCAATCATCATCTTGAAGAGTTGATGGTGTGCTTATTTGAAATGGAGAAAGAATTGAAGGAGGTGGATATTGAACAGTGTTGACTTTATTAGGTTCCTTATGTGCTAAGGTTACATTTGTAGAAGGGAGGACATCAATGATATCATCCTCTTGAGGATTTTTGTTATATGTGTATGGTATTGCATGATAATAGGGTTGTGTAGCACCTTTTACAACAATCATTGGTTTTTTTTTAGGGATATCTTGAATGTTATTGACTTGATTAGGTCCTTTATTATAAAAAGATTCATTTGGAAAAGAGAGAACCTCAAGGATATCATCCTTTGTTTCTAATATATTTTCGTGAACAAATTTAGGAGAGGGAAAAACATCACTTGGTAATGCTTCATCTCTAGAGGGAATATTATTGAAATGGATAGGAGGGGAAGGTTCATTTGGGGAATTAGGAAATATATCATCCTCTTTCTCCATAATATCATCCTTTTGCACCAAGGAACTCTCATGGGGTAGGTGCATGCCAAGAGAATAATCGTCAACATTCTCCAATGGTTCGTCTTAAAGAGGGAGATCATTGAGAGAATTGTTAAAAGTATGTTCTTGGATTAATATGCCCTCATGAGGAGAGAAGATTTGGGAGAGGAATCATTGAGAGGTTAATAAAGGGTATTTTTGTATACCTTAAATTCTTCTATCACATTAGTCAACTTTTGGCAAAATGATAGTTTAGGGTTTTAAAAGGAAGGCTTAGTAGAGACGAAGTCATCGAGGATTTCATCCATCATATCAAAGTCTTTACTACTAAATGGATCATCAAAGACAAGAAATCTTTGTAAAAGGAAATCATACATTTTGCAATGTAATAAGCTAATGTAATGAAACAAAGCATAAAAAGAACTAATCTAAATACACATTACAATGCATGAAAAGAAACATTTTTGGTTTTTTATTATTGTTAACATGCAAATGCAGCAATAATGAACTAAATCTATGAAACCAATATGAAATTTTTATGTTTTTTTATCAATGAATGCAAAAATAAGACTAAAACTAAATGCATAAAATGAAATGAAAACAAATCAAATCTAAGAACCAAATTAGAAGTGGAAATGTTATGAGTCAGGTTTACCAAAATATACAATAAGAAAAGGTATGCAAGGTAGATTGCTCCTCCTTTCCCTAATGCGCAATCAGAAGGAAGATGACCCAATAGGCTCAAGTAGGACATAAGTGCTGAATGAGTCAATGATCCTTCACAATAATGAATTCATTGAGATTATTTAGAGGAAAATGATGTGATGATGCAATGTAGGGGCATAAATAAGAAAATATTGATAGTTTCAAAAAAGACAGACTCACAGAAAATAGACAGGAAGTTATAATGACCTGAAATGGAAACCCAGAAACTATATTGGTCTATAAACTGAATCTAAAGGTGTTTTGAAAGGAATAAAATGCCCTATGCATTTTTTTCCTGGGAACAAGAAGTCTAGGTGTTTTGTTCCCAGGGATTTTGCCTGAATCCAGGTGCAAACTTTCCAACAGATCTTGTACTTGTCAGATCAAGTCTCGACGGCTGCACTACATGTACTTACACACAGAAAAATAAGGAAGAAGGTTAGATAGAGGGGTTTTCCTCAGTCAAACCCCTATTTAGAATCAACATTAAAATGAAATAAAGGAAATGAAAGCATGTTGTCATGTAGCAAAGGCTAGATCTAAAAAAATATAATATGTCATACCTTGGCAATGCAAATGCTTCTTTGAATGTGATCAAATATGTTCATGCAATAGCTTTGACTTAATCATAAAAACCCAAAAGGAAATCATGAAATATAAAACCTCATATGATGGATGCTTTAGTTTTCCACAATGCTCGATTGAGAAGAAGAAAGGTGTAGATGTGGGTGTATATCCTCCCTTAGTAGAACACTCATTTACTTGGCCTTCAATGAGGGAAATAAGCTTGATGCATGGAGAAAAACAAGATTTGAATGTTTTAAGAAGGCTAGATCTTGGATGCTTGCCTTGATTGCTTGAACTCGATTGCTCGATCATGAATTTGAATGCTTGGTAATCTTGATAATGGTTACCAAAATGAGGAGAAATAGGGTGTTCATATACTTCTCACAATATCTTGGGAGTTAAAACTCAAGCAGGCCATTTGTAGATCCAAATGTCCCTCTAAACCACCGAGACAGGACGACAAATCCAATTTGGGCCTGATCTTCAGGGAACAAAATGTCCTGGGTGTTATGTTTCTAGTAACATGACACCCTAGGCATTATGTTCCACCTAGTCGAATCGAAAATCAAGACCACATGTCCCGGATAATTAGGGAATGCCAGATTACATAGTACAGCCAATTCTGAGATTGAGATAGAGCATGAAGTCCACAAATGGTAACCTAGGGCCTAGGTGATGAAATTAATAATGTGACTAGAGGAAAAATAGAGGATCACACTTAGAAATAAGGGCTTACCTTGATTTTAAACAAGATTGAAACGATAGAGGACTTATATTTGAATTTAGGTGTCCATTAAATGTCATATGAAGTCCTACTATGAAAACACACTAAGGTGAGTGCTAAATAATCATAAAATTATACACACATTTTAGGTGCTTACAGTTTACAACAGTACACTTAGTAACTTGAACCTAACTTTTCATACATGGATGAAGCATATTGATGTACAATATTATTCTCTTTATGTCATGGTGGAAGATGGGATCATATTGTAATAAAAAAAAGTGTACTTTAGATAATGTTGTGGATGCTTTGACAAAGTCAATTAGTGCAAAGAAGTACAAGTGATTGAGTAAATATATGGTTCTCTTAGTCCCTAAAAAATAGTTGATTGTGTTGTATTCCCTTTAATCTTGAATAAGTTTTATATTTAGTGTTTTTATTGTACTTGTCATAGGCAATAGTTTATTGTTTTGCACCAATCATAAGTAGCTATTTTTTTCGTAATTTGAAGTTTTCTAAAGTTTAGATATTTATTTAGTAATTTTATATATTATAAAAAATACTTATCTCAAATATGATTGCTTGAATTAGTTTGGTGTTATAGGACCCGTTTTTGGACAGTTTCTATTGTTTTTGTTTTATTTTTATTTTAACCATAGTTTTATAATGTATAATTTATATATCATTTAATTTATTTTCAAGAATGAAATTATTATTTTTAATTTACAATTTAATATATTTTTATGAGGTATTATATTTTATATTTTATTACTATAAACAAGCAATTTTCATTACAAAATTAAATTATAATATATTGGAACAATATTATAATATATGATTATTATATATTCTAAAATATTTACTATATATATATATATTACAATTTCAAATATATAATATATATTATTTGATAATATAAATAATATAAAAATACTATATCATATATGTAATATTATGTAATTTTAATATTTTACTAACCTCTTATTTATTTATTATTTAAATTTCACCTTACATTAAAAATATATAACTATATTTTAAATGTTTACAATTATAACTATAGAAATGAAACTATAATATATATAAACATAACTTATAAATATTATTTTTTATATTTTTTATTAAATAACTATTAATTAAAATATATTTAATATTGATAATAGAATTAGAATTAAATTTACATATATAATTATAATTATAATTAATTACGGCAAGTACTAGGGTGGCACTTGTTTAGATTGTAGGGTACAAAATTTTTAATTTTAAATTCTTTAAAATAGCAATCATTTTTGTGTTACACTTGTTTTAATTGAAGATAATTAAAGAGTCTCATAGCTTGCAAAATGTCTATGGAGGGATCAAGGTGCACTCTTGACCAAAATTATTAACTAATTAAAAATAAAATAAAAATCCTATTATTTTCATTTTTTGTTTTTCTAAATTAATCAATAATTTTGAACCTTGCATAAACAAAAATCTTAAAAATGAAAATAAGGCTATTTTTTATTTTTAATTAATTAATAATTTTGGTCAAGGGTCCATAGACTTACAACCTTCTACTAATTATTATGACCTATGTTGATTGCTCTCTAAATTTTATGACTTAAACCAAAAAAAAAAAAAACATTAGTCAAAAGCATCACAATTCTATTCATTGCTAACTAATTTGTTCCTTGTTTTTTCTTTTATAACAAAGTTTTCTCTCTTTTTTTTCTTTTCCCATGCACATGAAATTATACACTTACTCTTTAAAACGATGAGATTGATTTTAGACCAACCTAACATTATACATCTACTTGTCTCTCTAAATACTTCTTCATAATATGATAACAATATTTATGGAAGCTGCTAATAAAATGCACCAAAGACAAAAACTAGTCAAACTTCTTTTTTTCAGATTGTAAAACATACAGTTTTTTTTTTCAAATGTTTTGTGATTTTCCACCACAAAATATGGAGATCATGAAGGACAAATGCTGAAAAATTAGCAAAAATCCAATTTTCTTAAATTTAGTCAAGGGTGGTGGATAGTCTCGTCCATATTTATGTGAGTACTAATAAGAAAAATGGCTCTGAACACAAAGAGGAGCGAAGGAGGTTTTTCAAAGTGTGGAGTTGCAGAGGGGGAGGATGTTGAGGAAGATGAGGACCCTGGTGGATTGGGGGGAGTTTGTTGTGTGTTGGTGGTTTGTTTTGTTTTAACTGGGCCTCTATGTGTGGTTGTTGGTTGGTTGTGCGGGGTTGGGGCTTATTTGGTCCCCAGTGGGACTAAGGTTTCAACTGCATCAAATGATAACGACAAGTTGTCACTCCTGGTGTTTGTGTTTTGGTTGTTGCAGTTTTGGATTGGCTTCATATGGAAGTCAAGATTTTTTTGAAGGAGGGGGGTTGGGCTTCTGGCTAAAGCCCTTGATATCATTGGCGGTGGCTTTGTTTTGGTTTTGACTAAAGGTCGGTGGACTGCAAATCCCTCTTGTCATCTAGTGATGGTTCAAGGGGTGAACTATATGTGTGAGGAGGTTTCTACTAAATCCTCTTTCATTACTGCATTTGAGCACTCCTTTGAGCGAGGGTGATGCACTAAAGAGTGCTTTGGAAGATGCCTTGTGTATGTTTCTGTATATGGGTGATGTTTTGTGTCCCGATTGTAAACATCACACACTAATGACTAATTCTTAGGCAAATAGTGTTAAATAGTCAAAGTTGACTTACTTTTTGCAAGCTTAATTTTTTCCTTAATATGTGATGTTTAAAACTGGCTTGTTATGTAGATGATTGGTTTAGTTGACTTGTCACTTGTTTGGCCTGGAACAACTTTGGCAATGGCTAAAGGTGCGAGGATTTGCACCTCGCTCCCCGCGCCCTTCTTCCGTCCGTTCGTGCCCTATAAACATTGTCAGACATTGTCAGTGTAGTACAGTTGACAATGAATAAAGTTAAATTTTTTTAAAAAAAATTTATTAATTTTTTTTAAAGTTTAGTTTTTCAATATAAATAGATTTTTATTTTATATTTAATTATTTATTTTTATTTTGAAATATTCATATGAAAAAAAGTATACACATCTTATATTATTTTAATTCTATTTTTAAATAGATGTTTATAGATTTAAGTAAATTCTTTTTTTCTTAGAATAAAGTTAAATATTTTTTTTTAAATTTTATTCCTAACGAATACACTAACATAAGTTTTATTATTAATGATTACTTTTTTAATTTTTATTTGTATTTACATATATTAAATAAAAAATTTATTAAAATATTATTAATTTATATTATTATTTTATAATTATATAATTAATTTATATTATTATATTTATAATTAATAATTGTAAGTTAAAAATTAATTTTTTTTTTAAAGTTTAGTTTTTGAATATAAATCGATTTTTATTTTAGACTTAATTATTTATTTTTATTTGAAATATTCATATGAAAAAAAGCATACACATCTTATATTATTTTAATTCTATTTTTAAATAGATGTTTATAGATTTAAGTGAATTCTTTTTTTCAAATGAATATTTCAAATAAAAATAAATGATTAAATTATTCGTATTAACATAGGTTTTATTATTAATGGATGAAATATGGGGATAAGGGATCTAAGTTTTTCTTTAATTATCTTAAACAAAAACAGAATAAAGAAAGGATAGAACTTACTGATATTAATGACATTGCTGCTGCTTTCAAAAAA
>MU225090.1:1047645-1064154 GCA_018584345.1 Thuja plicata
GAATCTATAAATTTAAATTTTAAAATTGTAAGAAAAACAATTTAATAATTAAATCTAAAATAAAAATATATATCTAACTTTATTTTAAGAAAAAAAGAATTCACTTAAATCTATAAACAATAAATAATTCACTTAAAGTTAACTTAAAAATAAATAATTAAATCTAAAATAAAAATCTATTTATATTGTAAAACTAAACTTTAAAAAAAAATTAATTTTTAACTTACAATTATTAATTATAAATATAATAATATAATTGTTTATTAATATAAATTAATTATATAATTATAAAATAATAATATAAATTAATAATACTTTAATAAATTTTTTATTTAATATATTTAAATACAGATAAAAATTAAAAAAGTAAACATTAATAATAAAACTTACGTTAGTGTATTAGTTAGGAATAAAATTTAAAAAAAATAATTTAACTTTATTCATTGTCAACTGTACTGACAATGTCTGACAATGTTTAAAGGGCACGAACGGACGGAAGAAGGGCGCGGGGAGCGAGGTGCAAATCCTCGCACCTTTAGCCATTGCCAACAACTTTTACCTCTGTTGTGGCTAACGTCCTATTTCGCACCAAATTTGTCCCTACCATGGGTCTGTGTGATCGAAGAGGCCTGATCTGTGTAGTGTTGTTGTTCACATGTTCTGAGCCAAACACCCAGTTGTCATTTTCTCATGCTAACCGTACTTTTTGTTTTTCTATTGTGGTTTTTCACAAACCAGTTTCTTGGCCACCTCTATGTGCATTTGTTTTATATTCTTTGGATTTTACCAGACTCGCGTCGCAGCCTGCGAACATTGTTTGGGTACGAATAGGGGTTTCTTCCCCTACAATTGGGCAATGATTCAGAGTTGAACAACTGCTTTATGCCGTTTGGACTAGGGTTCTACTATGGTTGGAACATACCCTGTTCCACATTGTTTTTTTCATTCCCAATTGTGGATGCCATGGTCTGTGTGGTCCGTGTTTGAAATGGAAGTTTCTATTTCGACCCATCATGTGCGGATGGATCTTGGGTGTGGTCTTGTTGTCCCATGGATAGAGGGTGTGGATTCCCTGTGCATGGGAGGATCATTTGGCTACTTCCATCGGCGGTTCACTCTTGTTGGATGTCGCTTGGTCTGTGCTTGGAAGGTTGCATTGGGGTTACTGCGTTACTGCTTCTATGCACGTTTGGTGGAGTTTCTCTGTAAGCTACCATGGATGTTACCTTGAGTCGCCTGTGTATGTCCATGTTGCTGATCTGCGCCATAGTGGTGGTTTTACCTAGGTAGAACCGCTACTATTCTCGCAGCCTGCTCAAGCCTTCAACTCCATGCTGACATTTTCCCTTCACGTAGGGTTGTGGGTGCTCAGTGCTTCTAAGAAACATGAGTTTGGAGTATTGAGTTTGTTTTGATCCCAACTTGCTGAGAGTTCTATTGGTTTTGGCCCCTCACGTGTGGATGGTGCTTTCAATGGTTTGAATGAGGTTTCGAGTTTCCTGAGCATGGAGGACACCTTGTTTATTTTTTTGTTTTGTTTTTTATATGAGGCGTCCTTGCGACCTAGCCCAGCGTCTAGCAGTCCTTGTCTTGGTTTCTTGTGTGAGCTAGGGCAAGACTAATCCTCCCTGGATGAGATTGTCGATCCACACTCCAATCTCACCAATTATCTTCGTGGGAGTTTCGAACTCGACACCTTGTTTGTTGATTCGGAGGGGTTTCTATTCTAGTTTTCTCATTCTTTTTTCATATCATTGAGGGGGTAACTTGTGAGGGATTTTGCTTGAGGAGGGTCATGGTTTTGGTTGTGCTCTTTTCTAAGGTGTTTCCTCATCTAGCTAGAGTGCTTGTGTGGTGAAACTTGGTGTCTATCCTACTTGAGAGCAGGGGTGGTTCATTTTATTTTAGTAAGGTTGGTCCAACAGATTGTTGAACGAGATATGAGAACAATAATATAAAATAGAGCCATTGTTTCACGATCCATTGGTGCAATTTCAAGAGCTTAAGGTTTGGGTAGCCCAGGTTGCTTGCCTTAAAATAGTAGGGCATCGAGTTATATCAATTAATTTGTATAGGACAACATGCTTATACAAGGTTAAGGTTCGCACAGTATATCTCAGTGAAAGTCTCAGCCAAAGGAAGTAGAAGCACGAGGTAGACTTGGGGCTCTCATCCTATTCCTTCTGACTTGCCTTGTCCTGGGGGTATTTTAAGCTATTGAGATGTTGTCTTTGTATGTGGTTTTTGCAGATGTCGCCTTTAGTTTGTTGGCACTACTCTTCCTTATGGTTGTTTTTGTGGGGTTTTCTTGTGTGCTTGGAAGTGTCGAAGTGTTGCTAGAGGGTGTGATCTTTCTTGAATTTACAATGTTGATCCTCTACGGATTTACTTTGGCTTTTGTCAAGGGTTGTCGGACTCTTGTGCTGATGAAAAGAATGCTCTTATGATGACTAGAGGTGTGGTGGGTTGTGTTAATTTTGATGGAAAGGTGAGGATCTAGCTTATTGAGGGGTTAGGGGATGCTTATGGGTCTTCTTTGCTTCTCCATGTGCCTACCTTCGGTTCTAAGGTTGAGTTTCTTCGCACTTTGTAGCTGGGTCGTGATGGATGTCGTTGTTAATACTGTGTTTCTTTTTATTTTTTCAAGTGTGTCATTGTTTGGACTACCCATCCTAGCGGGTGTGGATAGTGGTCTTGTTTCTTTTGTTGGTCAATTGATTGCTAATAGTTTTCAAGGGCACGTCTTGACGTTTGATTATTTTTGGTTGAAATTTGTTGCTGACAATGGGGCTATGTTGGACCCAGTTGTGATGGACTATTTATTGTTGGCCATGGTAAGGTGTTGGTGCTCTCAATATGTTTCTCCGTCTTTCCTCGTTCCTATAGAGGGGGACGAGTCTCCTGTGGAGGTGGGGATTTGATTCGCAAAGGAGTTTTGTAGCTTCAGGCAATCCTCTCCTTTCTATAGTTGTTTGAACGTGGGAAGGAGTCATGGTTGGCTCTCCAAAGTGTTATTCTCTTCCTTTGCTACTCATATTGAGGTGGGCTCCCGGTCTACTGTTGTGGAAAGGAGTTTTACAGATGGGGGGGATGTGTTCCAATTGGAGGGGTGTTGTCCATTACTACAAGGTAATTTCTGATACCACTTTGCTACCCTTTGTGAAGGCTTAGGGAGCATTTCAAAATCCCTCAGTTATTTTACCGCACTTGTCTAAGTGATGGTTGTCTATTGTTAATGGCCTATTTTGGCCACTGTGTTGTAAGTGGCTAGTCATGGCCCTTTATTCTATAGAGGCCTTTTAAGGAAGGAAGCTAATCTACTGACAGTGTGCTCTTTCAGGCCTTGACTCATAACAACCAACACCTTTTGTAATGTGTTGTTGATCGCTCCACAACCCTCGTGTTGTCATTTTGTAAGGGTCAACCCCCTTGTTTTGGCTACTAATTAATATGAAAAATAATACTTATGCGAGTCATTATCTAGAAAACCTTGAAAGAAAACAACTTTATTTGTAAGACTACAATTCTTATTTGTAAACATATTCATTTATGCTTAGTCTATCATGAATAGACATTATAATGGCCACACTTTTTATTTTTATTAAGGCATTACAATAATCAGACGTTCTAGAAATTTTTATTTGATAGTTAAAGTAATTAAATCAAGGCTTGTTGAAGAAGGGAATGTTTTAATATTTATGTAGAAAAGCAATCTAGACTCTCCCTGCCACAACAAAGATGGAATCACAACTTTCATATACATAACAATCATTAGTATCAATTGACTTACTGAACATTATTAATTAAAAATTATTTGTAGTTATATGAATTGAAGTGGGTATTAACATCATTTATGATTAAACATAGTAGTTGTAAACATCATTAGAATTAATTTACTTATTGAACATTTTTACATTGAAAATTATTCATAGTTATATGAACTGAAGTAGGTATTTACATCATTTATCATTTATTATTCACTTACTGAACATTATTATTTATGATCCTTGTTAAATCATATCACATTATATGTTGTTTGCAAATTTCGAAAGAAAAAACTAAATGGCCCTATAAACAATTTTACATAGGAAAAGATTGTTAAAAACTACTTCAATTCATTTATATATGCATCTATAATATCGTGTCTAGCACACTTATATACAATTCATTTAGGGCCTTAAGTTATTCTGCTAAATCTGTCAAGATAGCTTGTCCCTGACTCTCCTTTGCTTTCTTTTCCATACCTGCCAACTAAACACGTTAACTGAATCACAGAGTGTGTTGATTGTGTTGGTACTCCCTTTGCTCTTAAATGCTATTTGATAAGCGTAAAAGTGTTAGGAAAGGCATCTCAACCTTCCATACCTTGCATATTAATGTTGAGAACATCAAAATATAATTCTATTCATTTATAAGTAAATTTTCCCTTGCTTTTTCTTTCTTTTTATTATTATCTAATATATATACTTTAAATTATACATGTTCCACTTTACAATAATGAGATTTGATTTCAGACCAACCTAGCACCATATATCCACTTGTCTCTCTAAATTGTATGTTAACTCGTCCATTACATCCCTTAAAAATACATCCTGTGATAACAATACTAATGCGAGTCATTATCTGGAAAACCATGAAAAAATAACTTTATTTGTAAGAGTATAATCTTTATTTGTAACCATCTTTATTTTCGCTTAGTCTATCATGATTAGACATTGTAATGACCACAATTTTTATGTTCATTAAGGCATTACAATAGTCAGACCTTCAGAAAATTTTCATTTGATAGTCAAAGTAATCAAAATCCAGGCTTGCTGAAAAAAGGAATTCAGGCTTGCTGAAGAATGGAATTTTTAAATATGTGAAAAAGCAATCTAGACTCTCCCTTACACAACAAATACGGAGGCATAAGTTTCATATTCATGCCAATCATTAGTATCAATTTACTTACTGAACATTATTACATTGAAAATTATTCGCAGTTAAATGAACTGAAGTCGGTATTAACATCATTTATGATCCTCATTAAGTCATATCACATTAAATGTTGTTCACAAATTTCAAAAGAAAAAACTAAATGGGCCTATTAACAATTTTCAATAGGAAAATTTTCTAAAAGCCTATTTCAATTCATTTATATATGCATCTACAATTTCTTTATCTAACACACTTTTATAGAATTCATGCAGGGCCTAAAGTTATTCTGCTAAATCTGTCGAAAGAGCTTGTCCATGACTCTCCCTTGCTTTCTTTTCCATACCTGCCTGCTAAACACACTAACAGAATAACAGAGTGTGATCACTCAAATCTGCACTCTATCGATTTACTAAATATAAATTGCTTGTATTCAAGAAATTATTTTCTCCTTATAATTATTGTATTGAAGAAATTGATGATATTTGATGTTGTATTACGTACAATTGAGGCAAAAACATATACCGTCAGAAATTAATTATATTAAAAAGCCATCCATTCATCCAGATTCCAAACCAACTTACCAACAATCACCGTGGTCATTGGCAAGGGTTTTAAGTTGCCATAAACATAGAGTATAAAAGTGACCATAAACTGAAAATAAGATGCATTTTATAAGTACTTAATGGTGAAGGAAATTTACGGCAGCCTCTGCAAGCCTTTTTAAAGACGTGGGCATACCACCATGGCCAATGATGGCAAGAAGGATTGCATAATGAATTGTCTCATTTTGCTGTTTCAATCAAGAAAAAAACATTGCTTTGAGGTCTGAAGTAGACTAAGGATAACATGAAGATAATGGCAAATGAAATAAGCAATTAAATGTGTGAATAGCGTAACAAAATGTAACTCAGCAGACCAGCTGCAATTTGTAGGATCTCAATACACCAAAGGAGGAGCCAACGGCCGAATAGCTGCAATCATAGATAGTCAGAATAAAACATAAAACCAGTAATCTTGATCTCAGATTTCAAGGGCCAAATGGCTGCAATCATAGATAACAAAATAAAATATAACACCACTAATCTTGATCTCAAATTCAAGATAAAGAAACATGATAGAGACTAATGTCAGCACCAGTGATGATTCGACCACTAGAAAAGTCCAAACCTGAGAAGGAACAGTCATATCTTACAACCACCACATATGGTTGGAGGAAAGATGATACTGTATATTCTAACAGCAGGTAAGCTTTAAGTTAAGTTGAAAATTATATAGCATTTCAACAGGTCGACCTTGCTAACAGAAATAGTATTAATTACTCAATTTGGTTATTCAAGCCAGCCTTAGCTTGGATGCACCTTTGCGTTTGTACTGAAGGCATTTTTCACACTTAATGACAGGGATTACCACAAAGTTTATTCATTGATACAGTTTTCATCATATCTAATACAACAAATTGATCCAGCACTTCAATTGATTGGGCTTTGTTTCTGTTATATTTGAGTATCATACTCTTTCCCATGCAACGCCAGGTCAAAACAAATGAGAATAAAAAAATTCAGTAACCTCCCGGGCCTAACAAAGAAGCAGAATTGTGTGGGAGTTTTGAGGATATTATTCCCAATTAAGGCTACCATTATGCGTCAACACTGTTGTGCATATGTTATATTTCAATAGAAAAATATATTAGAATTTAAAAATCCCACGTTTAACTACAATGTTTGCTTGCTTTTTATAGCTATGTTATCTAGAACCTGCAATAACAAGTGGAGTAATTTTGCCATTATTTTTAAACTTCTCTGTATAGAGAAAACAATATTTATGTTGTCTTCCTATCTTTTTCTCCAAATATCGGTCATGAATCTGCTCTACTTTAGTGCTCTCTAGTTCAAAGAAGTAAGAATGAGATTCCTTACAGTAAATGTGCAACAAGTTACAACCCTCCTCAGAATGAAAATTGTGAAGAATGCAAATACAAGATACCTCCATGTAAACCTAAGTGCCGCCCCAAGGAATTTGGTAATTCAAAATTCCCTTGGTTATTGATGTTAGAAAAAACAAAACTGACAGTTGTAAATCTGAAAATTATGCAAAATGTCGGAACTTCAAAGAATAAAGGGCCCACATAATTGTAGGTGCCCTCGGACATACACATGAATGAGTCACAACCTGTGAATATTCTTCACAAAGGCTGTGTTTAAAGTAATAATTATGTTTCAAATTCACTTTTTTATCCAAGTTTTGAAATAACAGCATCCACAACCTCTTGAGTGGTACTGTTCCCACCAAGATCTTTCGTGCGAAATTCGCCTTCTCTGATGACACTCATAACAGCTTGCTCCAACCTATCTGCAAAAGCAGGAAATTGCAAATGCCGCAACATCATTGCAGAAGATAACAGCAGTGCTACAGGGTTAGCCTTTTTCTGCTCCACCAATCTCTCACTCCCTACATTGCCAGCTGAAGCTCCTTGCTCAAAAATGGCATAATCTGCACCAACATTACCTGCAATAATATTCATATTAATGTTAATTCTCATTTCATTTTGCAAATTTTACATCACTCTAAGAACCTCTGGATGAGATATAATGATTCGATGAAGTCAGATATGCATGCTCTAAAGTTTTTCACACAAGTGGCAAAAAGAAAGAAGAATAGTCACTTATTCAGAGAAAATTTATCTTTCAAAGAACTTGTACAATGCTTTGAGATGCACAAAGTAAACAATAAATCACCATACGGATGTATTGCTAACCTGTTTTAAAATGTAATCTCTAGAATCATCAAGGGTAATGACCTACAGCTTATACATCTGAAATGCACATTTTTCCTATTTCTAATCCTTGAATTTTGTAACTTCAGTCTATAAAACAGGAATTGGTAGCAAAAATTAAATTTTCAATCAGTGTATACATCTGAAATGCACATTTTTCCTATTTCTAATCCTTGAATTTTGTAACTTCAGTCTATAAAACAGGAATTGGTAGCAAAAATTAAATTTTCAATCAGTGTATCACCTCCTGGCATAACACCAGTGCCCCCTGCAATACCAGCTGCTGTGTTTGCAACTAAGTTACCATATAAATTTGGGGTAACCTGCAGATTCAAATAAATGTTGGGCATTAGACACATATCAAATTGTCAAACAATGATTAGCAATTATATTTCATTTACTGCATAAGTAAAGCTGATCAAAACTGAAGCAACACAAAGCAAGCTTCTTACATAGCATTACAATGAAAACTGAAATATCAGACATTGAGCTTACATTCTCAACAGCAACAAAAAACAAATATTATAGTGCTTGTGAGGATGTTGCCAGAGGTTCAGAATTGTGGTTATAGAACACTAATAACATAGAGGCATAAAATCATCAGATTCCGAGCCTTACAGATAAATTCTCAGCATTAAATTTAAAAGCAATTTGCCAAAAGGTATTGAGTAATTCCAATGTTAACTTGATCCCCAGAACAACTTAAGTTAACCGCATATGGCAGCCAGAAAATTCTTAAACATCACTTGAGTTTATCCTCATTGAGTTTAAATTTGGGGGACTTATAAGTCTGTCACATTAATTTTTATCCCCTGGCAGCAGAATAACTTTTATAATGATGGAGTTAGAATGGTCATCCAAATTCATCATTTATTTATGTGTTCTGTCCCAGCTAATAGAAATTGCATAAATCTAATCAAATTGGCCAAACTATTTAGTTGGAGGTAGAGATGGTGGTCATACACATAGCCATGACTGCAATTTCAGATGTTAACCTTTAATTGGCCCAAAGCAAAATGGAGTAACAAATCTTAAATTCCAAAAGGCTATGGGTACGATTAGTTTAATGCGAAAGAAGAATATGATAAGAAGAGCATGCCAGTGGAAACAGCATCATGAGAGGCAGGGAATTGCTGAGAGTGACAAGCAATCTGTAAAAGAATTAGAGTACAGGCAAAGAGGAATATGGAAAAGTAAGAATAGATGTAGATTAGCAATTGTGTATAGAAATGTTTCAAATCCTGTAGATCGTGCCATTACCAACAGACTTGAAAAATAAAATGGCTGGTTACTTGGAACACCCATGGAAAGAATAGTAATGTGCCCATATTACAATGCAGTGATGAGTGACCATAAAACAATGTTTTAGCCTTTAGGTATAGATTGCTTCTTAGCAGCAATCACCAACAGACTTGAACAATATAATGGATGGTTACTTGGCACACCCATGGAAACAAATAGGTACTATAGTAATGTACCCATATTAAAATGCAGTGACGAGTGACCATAAAACAATGTTTTAGGTATCGATTGCTAATTAGCACCTAGCGTGCATTTATAATTTCCATTTTATTTAGCAGAGTCGTCGGATTATTATAAGTTGTAGCATATGAATGAGTCATTAAAGGGATACATTGCGATAGTGAACTACATTGAGTCACTAAAGTATAGGATACATTATAAAGGAATCTTGGCATAAATAAAGTGTCAAGCATGTCAATATGGTTGGACCTTAATCAAGTTAATTTTCTAACTCCTGTGCTTCCTAACACACAAGGAACTCAACTGTAAGTAAGGGGTGACAATGTAGAGACTGAGCAACCTGACTTGGATGCTTTCATTGCCAAACAGTATTTCTCCTAGTTCCTGAGATGAGGGGTGCAGAGATAGCTTATTACATTTAAAATACCTTATAACTATTCGTGTGTGTGTGTGTAACCATAAAAACTTATAACTAATAATACCTTACTACATTTAAAATGATGAAAAATGATTTTTGAGTTTGCATATGATCATACACGAGGAATTCTGCATATGCAAAGACCTCATTGTTGTGAAACCCTACTGAATATTCAATCATTAAAAGTGTGGTGGTATTATAATTATCCATGCTCCTCTAGAGGGCAAACCAACCCACCTCTTTTGACTGAAATGGAAAATAGGGAACTCCACAACAGATTACTATAGAACAAGGAACGCAAACACGTACAGAGAGACAGTTGTATCACATATAGTTTTAGATACAACACACACAAACATGGCTACTACTCCCGCATTCAGATTCCCTGCAATTTTTCTTTGCCCTCACAACATTTTATTTGTCCTATTGATTCCACAAATCTATTGCAAATGGGGCTTGGACATGACTCCAATGTGATTCGCAGTGGGGTGACATCCGCATACCAAGGACATCCCCAATCAGGAAACACTATTTTTTTTCGTGAGGGAGACACATAAATTGGATCAGTTCAAAGGTATCAGGCTGCAGGTGTTGTTTAAGGCTGAAGGTGTTGTCTAAGGCTGCAGGCTTACCTATAACTGTGCTGCTGGTTGTTTATAAGTGTTTTGAATGGCTGCAAAGCTAACCTACAGCAGTGCCAAGAGTATGCCCTATGATTTAAAAATCTTCCATAAATCAGTTCAGATCAAAATGCAGTACGTGAGAGAACTTTCTTCTGTTGGGTTCACTTATATTGCAAGTGACCAATTGGCTAAGTGCCATGGGATGGACAAGAAGCATGACTCTCGATCAGTTGGTCTTGTGGATGTGATGACAATCATTTGGAACATCATAATTGCATTTGTGACCTTGCCCAAGTTAGTATTTGACTAGAAATGCATCTTGGTGCAGCAATATGGAAATGGAATTGATGACAGAAGTTTGTTAAATTGCAGGTTTGTTGCAGGCCCTAAAACAAAACTCATATCGCATTGAAATTGGAAATGATTTGCATATTTGGATTCCACTTGAAAAGTAGTATGATTTCAGAAAAAAGAAAAGAAAAGCACTTCAAGTCCCTACGCAAAAGTTATGAGAGCTGGAAGATGGAGTCTCTGCTAGCGACAGGACTATTACAGCTCACACTTTTAGCTGTTGCAGCACATTTTTATCAGTGGCTTATATCTGGTAAGGGTGTGAAGACACTTTCATGCGTTGTGTTTGACCTTTGACAAATAATTAGATCCATCTGCAGTGTATTTGTATAGAAACAATCAGCATTATTGCATTATAACTGATCAACAGGGCAGCAGAACAGTTGGCAGTTGTTTCAATGATTGTTAAGTGATCTAAATGTTATTAAATCATTTTGAAATGCCCAAAAGAATGAGACTTTCCCCATTCATTTCAGTTATTCATACTCTATGAAATAGGAAGGGCAAAAGACGTCATTTAGTAACTGAAATTAATAAGGAAAAAAATCAGGAAAGTGCATTAAATGGCAGCAAACATTTGTATTGTGATTAAATTTGTTTAAATTTTATTATTGTTATTACTCGCATTCACCTCTACAATAGGCAAAATCATGTACCTCTACTATAACCCTACTTTTTCAAAAGTATCTTAGTTTCAAAAGTTTTGAATCCTCCTTTTTCAAAAATAAGTAGCAAAAAAAATAAATTGGTTTTTTAAGGGGGAGGAAGAGAGAGTTTAGCAACTCCTAAACATCTCCCCGGCACAACACATCCCATTTCTGTCAGGCAGTTTCCAGCCACATTGTCCACTTAATGAGGCAAGCATCCCCAAGTTGTTCACCACATCATAGGGTTGCCAACGACAAACATCCAAATGACCTCACCAACTAATCTTCCATAACACACTATGCTTCCTATAGGTATTAAAGAGATTATATGTCCACATTCCATTGTAGCTACTTCTAATGCATCCAGATTAAAACTAGGCAGAAATTTTTTCATCAATGTTTTAGATCACACTCCATGCTCTTCTAATAAGGATTGTTAAGGCATATCTGCAACAACAAAGACATTCAACCTTGCTCTATGATTTTAGTAGGATTAATACAAAAGGATGTTGGAGCAAATAACAAGGAGGTGGAAGATAAAGCAATCCACTGAACTAACTAGAATTTTCTAAAGAGTAAAAGGTAGTCTACCCAATCCCAGCACCACTTTTTGTGAATATTGACTTCTCATTGTTAATGTTTTGTAGTGATAGGAGACATCATTTGTACCTGTGATGGTCGTGTTATCTTCATTGTTGATGTCCTATTGTTCTCAAGCCTATTCAGTTCGGATATGCTAATCTAATTCTTCTATTAGCTATTACCTTTGTGGGCAGTGCTATTCAGTGCTATTTTTATCTGTTTCTTTTGTGTATTGCTGTGCTTCGTGCATATGTTTTTTATGTGGTTGGCAGCTCACTTGCCATCGTGTTCATCTTCCTATCAGCGATCACCGTGTTTGATGTTTCGGTTATGTAGAAGGTGAATCAACTCTCATTTATAACGGTCACCGTCCTTATTAAAAGGTACAAAGTGCTACCGTCATCAGTGAAGATGGTCAGCCGGGAATTGTGTGTTTGTGATGAACATTCAAATTGTGTTCGCGATTATTACTCATCGGCATTCATTGTTCATTCCTCTTGTATTGCCAAAGGTTCAAAGATTATGGTGACCGCGTGGCTTCTAAAGTTTGTGGGAATTCAAAACGGCAAAATGAGTAACTGTTGTTGGTTCCTCTTTATACTACGAGCTCTGTCTCTTGGTCTCTTCCTTCGATATAGACTTTTCTTGGCAGGTTTAGCCGGTGTGGTGTATGTTGTGTCCGTGAGAAAGGATCATATCTGCAAACGGCACTTATTGTGTCTACTACAGACATCTCTATTTCTGCTTATTGTTATTTTTGGTTCAGACTTAGTGAAGATCATGCGATGATAATCGTGTGCCTAGAATACTGTAATAGTCTTGATAATTGTTTCAGCGATATATTATTCTGGGTGTATTCACCGTGTGATCTGTTCAGCATTTGTTGTTTGTGATTCAAAAGGAGATCTGTAGCAAAGATTGGTATGGTAAAAGAATGGTGTTGCGCTTATTCCAGGGAGAGAGGTTGTTGAATATCAGCGCGTATCTTTGATGTATTTGTGACAGTCATTACTCATTATTGGTGCACGATCTGTGCATGATTACTTTTGGGTGTATCATTCATTTTTGTCTTTAGTATATGTGAGATACATAAAGACTTGTATGGATTGTAGATGCTTAATTTTGTGCATACAATATGTTAGAGTAAAAGGTATTTCACTTAATTATTTTAAAAGTCACCTTTTATTCCTTTCTTAAGATAAACTTAGTTATGCATTTTAGGCATTTAATAATTATTATAATTATTAGATGCACCCCTTTAGGGTTTCTTCGATCTCCTTTTATAAGGATTGATCTCATTGTATTATATTCATTGCCTCTCTAAATAATAAAATCTCTCATATTTTCAGAGCACTTCTATGTTTTTCAGGTTTCTTCATGTAATTATTTACATGCAGGTGATTTTTGGACTTGTGGGAATTCATCTTTTGTGATTTCTATCATGGTATCAGAGCTCCAGACTTATTGCTTCTTGTTCGCGTTTTCATACAATCTGGAGAATCAAAAAGGATTTATGAAGATCTTGTGATAATTGAAGGTTTTAGCATGCCTTTTCTTGTCTTAGGTAGCTGATTGAGCCTTTGCAGACCGTTTTTTCATTTCTGGGGTCGTTTTTCGGCTGTTGAGACTGTCATTTTACACTAGATCCGCATTTTTTGTTCCGTTTTAAGAAAATCAGTCATCTGGATTTTGTTCGCAGCACAAAAAAACCTTCTCGATTGTTTCTAGTTTTTGCATGCAGGTCATATTTTTTGCAAAATCTTGATCGCAACATTTCAGAATACCCCCTCACCGATGGCAGTTGCAGATTTGAAAGCAATTTTCAAACACTTGTTCTCACTCATACGGACTCCGTTTCTCGAGCATTTTTTGGGGGCTATTTTTTCGTGCTCTTTGTAGCTGTGCAAGCGTTTTTTGGTCTTGGTGCCATGATTTTTCATAAATTGCAGATTCTCACCCGTGACTCTGAGCAGTCCCCGTTTCTGGAACTTCATATACTCATAACTTGCTCATACGATCTCTGTTTTTCGCAAACGAGATTTTGTCGTTTGCATGCCTTTTTACACAGTTAAAAATAGATTATATTTTTTGCACTCATGGAGGCAGGTGTGAATATTCATCTATGCATGCACTAATTTATTTTTGCATGCATTAGGTTTACATTGCTTTTTTGATTTCTGCATGGTTTGCATGTTCTCCTTTTACAATCTTGGGGTACTGTAATAAGTGAACTTCAATAAAGTTCCATCAAGGGGGTTTCTTGCATAATAATTTGTTTACAATGTAGTCACATGGCATGCACTTTGATCCCATCTTCATATTGATGACAACTAGCATGAGTTGTATCTAGATTTTGTTGTTTCTTTTGGCCTCATCTTGCTCATAACTTGACACATTTTGGTTCACATTGGTTCACATCTTAGATTGAGAGCCTATGGTTAATGATCCTAAATCACATCAGATTCTCATTGGGTCACATCTCAGTTTGAGGGCCATTTATTTTATGGTTACTGTTCCAAGAATCTTCATGGTACTTGCTCCTATGGATCAGTTTTAGTCATAGTTTGGCATCGGCATCAAGATACACATAGTTTCCATATTCTTTCATCTCTCATTCCCTCTTAGGGGGGAATTATTTTTTTATCTACTGTTGCTTCAAAGATTCAAGGGTTGTGCCAATTTATGAGTTTTCCAGTGTTCCTTAGTATCAGGTATGTTGTTGCCTTATCATGATTATGCCTGAGTCGATGACTCTCATATGGTTTCTAGTAAACAGAAGTATCTTTCCTTGCTTGCCCGATTCAAGATTCCAGTGTTACTCCACCAGTGTTCTTCCAGTGCTTCTTTGCAACAGGTCATCTCTTTTTGGAGAAGAGTTTTTCCCATGTGGTTTTCTTTTTTTCTCCACTTTACAGAGATTTCGTTGTGATTGGGTACCTACCATGGCTTTGTTGTCGGGACCCAAGTTTGCTTTCTAGCATTGTAGTTTCTTTTTTTTGCTTTCATGCACTTTGTTTGTAGCTTCTCCCTAAGTTCATCTTAAGGGGGGGTGTTAGAGTAAAAGGTATTTCACTTAATTATTTTAATTGACCTTTTATTCCTTTCTTAAGATTAACTTAGTTATGCATTTTAGGCATTTAATCATTATTATAATTATTAAATGCACCCCTTTAGGGTTTCTTCGATCTCCTTTTATAAGGATTGATCTCTCATTGTATTATATTCATTCCCTCTCTGAATAATAAAATCTCTCATATTTTCAGAGCACTTCTATGTTTTTCGGGTTTCTTCATGTAAGCAGGTGATTTTTGGGCTTGTGGGAATTCATCTTTTGTGAATTCTATCACAAAAAAGGCTCGACTTTGGTGTGGTTCGGTTTTTCACCCTCAAGTGGAGGGTTTTCCCAGGATAAATATTGTGCAATTTGTTCTTGTATGTATTTTGAGTTTCAGTATATTGCATCTTTGTTTTTTGGTTCTAAATTTAACACTTATGGGGGTTGTTAATGCACGCTTCCTCAATAGAAAAGTCATTTGATTATGCTCTACTTTTAGTAGGATCCTTGCAGACATTCCAGTTCTGGTGAAGAAAACTAACAAGAGATGACCTTTAAGGTAGTCAACCAAATAGAGCCAAATTTCCTAGCCATTTGCTCGTGCTCTACATTTAATAGGATCCATGCAAATATTGCAATTCTGGTGGAGAGAAAAAACAAGAAAGAGGTGGCCTTTAAGGCACTCAACTAAACATAGGTTATCAAGCCATTTGCCAGCACTAATTTTAGTGAACGACATAATAAAACCTTTCAATGGACTTACCCATTAAAGTGACAACAATTAAAGACTTTGGTGTCTATCCTTGTTTTTTATTGAGGAAAAGCAGGTTTTGAAGGGGCCCCGAAACCCTATACAATCAGATTTTGAGGGAGATCTGGTACTCCATCAAGATGAAAAGCTGCAGAAAAAAAAGAGCATAACAAAACAGCAGCCAAGAACCAGCAAACAGACAGCAGCTATACAGCATACAAGCTGCCCAAAAGAACCCAACACAAGGCCTACGCCTTACATCATAGGACCAGTCTCTATCAAGGAGATCCTTGGGGTTTTGAAGGACACCCCAAAACATAACATTGAATTTTAACATGGCTCCCAAAGCCATAATTACAAGCAGCCTCAAGAGAATGATCATCAAAAGACCAGCTGAGACTATGGGGTTTTGAAAGGGTCCTCTAACCAATAAAAACAGTCATAAGTGATTAAACAACAAAGCACCGGCTGAAACAATGGGGGTAAGAAAGGTACTATGAATGTTACTATAAAAGTTAAAGACACTGGTGTCTATCCTTGTTACTCTGAATGTTGATTCGGTGATTGGTGGTGTTTGTGCCAACATGGATGGACTTGAATTTATTGATTCAGATTATAAATGTTGCCAACCAACATATAGCGATGAATTTTGGATAAATTCTTGTATTCTTCATTTAGAGAAGAGTCAAAAGTGCATAATTTGAGAGCTTTGTAAAAGATATTTATAGGTGCACTCTAAAAAGATAGAATAGGTTGTTAAGAAATACTAAAATGCAAAGACAGGGATTTTACTTTAGGACTAGGTGAAAATTGAGTGTGTGATTGTGAAGGATTGAGGTATGCCTTTTTCTTGTGGGGAAAATTTTAGTAGCTAATATTCAATATTAACATTTTTCTTCCTTTTTCCTCC
>MU225090.1:1076533-1088928 GCA_018584345.1 Thuja plicata
CTCTCTCTCTCTCTCTCTCTCTCTCTCTCTCTCTCTCTCTCTCTCTGGTAAGTGTATTCATGCTCTCTCTAGAACCACTAGGTGAACAACTAGGTGTATTCATGCTCTCACTCTCTAAAAGTACGAGGTGTATTCATGCTCTCTCTAGAACTACTAGGTGTATCATGTTGTCTCTTTGGAATTGAAAGGTGTATTTATGCTCTCTCTAAACTGCTAGGTGTATTCATGATCTCTCTTTAGAATTGCTAGGTGGATCCATGCTCTCTCTATGGAACTGTTAGGTGTACTCATGATGTCTCCCTTTGGAACTATTATGTGTATTCAAAGTGTCTTCTCTGGAAATGTTAGACCTGTGTATTCATGTTGTCTCTCTATGGAACTACTAGGTGTATTCATGTTGTGTCTCTATAGAATTGTTAAGTGTGTCCATGCTCTCTCTCTCTCTCTCTCTCTCTCTCTCTCTCTCTCTCTCTCTCTCTCTCTCTCTCTCTCTCTAGCATAACATTTCTATGTTAGTCAACCTCTCCCTGCAACAGGTCGCCAAATTTGACCTGTCCCTTGGGATTTGGGGCCAAATTTGGCCTAGAGCCCTATGCTAGGGTTTTAGGGGGGATTAAAATATATGGTCAGTTTGCTCAAGTTTAACTCCCTAAAATGATGAAAAATGTATATAAACCCACTATATCTCCTTATTTAATCATCCATTATCCATTGTAAGCATCCATTATGTATTTGTGAGACCATTGTGTGCATCTATTATATCCAAATAATCAAGCATTCAAGATATCAAGTGCAAGGAGGCAAAGCTAGCAATCAAGAGTCGTCGAGTTCATGCATCCAAGTCTTTATTATTCAAAGAAAACAAGGTATTTGCTTCCATAAATATAGCTTATTTCCCCCATTGGAGGCCAAGCAAAGGAGTCTTCTATCAAGGAAGGAGATCCACATTCTTCTCTTCTCTTCAATCCAACATTGTGACGAATTGCTACATCTACTTTGTAAGGTTTTGTCTTTTCATGGTTTCCTTTTAGGTTTTTGTGTTTAGTCAAAGCTATTGCATCAACCTATTTGATCACATTCAAAGAAGTAATTCCATTTCCAAGGTATGATATGCTTCATTTTTTAGATTTAGCCTCTGTTACATGATAACGTGCTTTTCCTTTCATTACATTTCAAGGTTGGTTCCTAAATAAGGGTTTGACTAAGGCAAACCCCTTTTCCTAATATTTTCCCCATTTTTTGTGTGTAGGAATAGGTTACGGAGCCATCAAATCTTTTTTGGGCAGTATAGGAGTAGTTGCAGATTTCGTGAAAATTTCATTTGAAAGTGTCAGGAACATGTTGGCAAAGTCAACCTCTCCCGACCATTTTCAACTGAAAGTTTTTGAGCTGGTGTGTTTTATCTTCTAATACTTGATTCCATCAGTTTTAGCTCCATATCAGTCAATTTTTTCACCTTTTTAAGTGACTTTCTTAATACATTCATTACAATATTTTATTCTTTCGCGTTCATCATTTACACATCCAAGGAAGAGTAGGATCTTATTCCCACTAAAATATTGAGTAATCTCTTGAGCCTAGTGGGGATATCCTTTCTTCCTAATGTGCAAACTGCGAAGTGAGGAGTAATTTACCTCTTATCATTGCTTCCCATTTCCTATTGTACAGTTACTTGATTTAATCTTGAATAACATGGATCGAACAAAAGAAATCTACATAACCCAACTTAGAGCTTCTAGAAATTTCTTGTATACAACGATAGCACGACTACATGAATTATCAAAAGATCCTGGAATAAATAAAATATAAGAATTTAAATTCCTACAATGATTAATGCAATTATAATACAAAAGCAAACATAGCTCCAATCTTATGTTTGATGATATATCATTTTTATTAATAACAACAATTACATGAGAGACAATTGACCACCATGAATTTGCAAGTGCAAATTTTCTCTTTACAAAACTCTTCAAAATAATATCCTTCAACTATCTTCAAAAACTCTAATACTCTGAAAATGTTTTGATCTTATACTTGCAGAGGAGTAATTACCATATTATACCACCAAATTGGTGAAACATACAATAAGGATTACAACACTATAAACTTAATTTACATAATTGAAATAAATGGACATGCAACTATGGCTTGAGGGTTTAAAATGTCTAATCTATATGTCAATTTAATGCTTTGTCTTCAGCTTCACAAAAAACATTTGTGTTATGTCCTCCTTTTACAAAGTGTCAATACCATGATTCCTAAAAATATATATTTGCATCTTCTTATATGGTCATTATTATTTTCCTCTAAGGTGCTATTACGCTCTTTCTAATCTTTCTATAATAAATAAAGTGTGTATTTCTTGTCTTCCCTTTGTCATTTGCAATCATGTATTTGTAGTATCTAAAAAAATCAATGAAACAAGCTTGTATCTTTCTGAGGATCCTTTATAGATCAATTCTTCATTAATAGTACTTTTCTTTATAATGATCAATGAATTTTGCCTCTAGTAACACATCCCTTTAGATGCATGTGTTCTTCTGAGTCTTTTAGAATCTATGTTGAGTACTAGTGGCAACATGCCTTGACATTTTCAACTATAAGTCATATACAATAATTCACTTTATAGCTCGAATATACAACACCTCAAACTACAAGTCTAGGTCATTGGTTACTGTAACCAATCCTTAATGTTAAACAAATTTAATTTTTCTGAGGTAGTTGTAACCAATCCTTAACTAATGCATCAATCTTTTGGTGCAAAATTGTGTAATTTTTTTTTTTTGACGGTTCAAATCCTTCATCAAAAAGAGAATAATAATGATCATTAAACATATTTAATTGTTTTCTTAGAGAAGTTTGTTCCTGATCTGGTAGTGAACATTATTGAATGACATGGAAATTTTTTCAGGCAGGAGTCAACCTGGATTTATGCTTAGTAGAAATGGAAGCTAGTATACTCTCTAGAATCTGGAGAGTGAAGGGCTTCCCTCAACACCAATCCTAGATTTATGCTTAGCAGGAATGGAAACCGATATACTCTTTGGAATCAAGATAGGGTGTTGCTCACAAAGTATTGTTGCTTGATAACAATGGGATGTATGAGTGTGGCGGCAACTACTTGACACAGTATTTCTGGGACATTTGGACAACCTACAAAGAGAGTTTCATTAAAAAAAGTTGTTTGAAATAATGTTATGAATGGAGGTCATAGAGAAAAAGAACAATACAAATTCAAGTATGGTGGTCTTCTAAAGTCAATTTCATAATCTACTTTGGGTAATTTAATATTTTATAATGAATTTGGCCATGCACATTAAAGATAGAACCAATTATTTTTAGAGACATACCAATCATTTATCCCTTGGCATAATGACTCAAATGCTTATGATTCTAGCTCTCATGAGACTATTTCCCATGCAACTGATTTAATACTAATGCTTTTGATGTCTATAAGATGCATTTATTTCAATAAATAATTTTGATGTATAGTCTGCAAACTCAAATTCTATAACTTATCCTACAAATTAGAAGTCGAGACAATGAATGAGAAATATGAAGTACAAACTCATCCCCCACAAAATATGCAACACTTTACATACATTCAACTGTGCAATAAGTATACACTAATACTGCCAACACAATAATGGAAATAAAAACTAAAGATTTTCAAGGTATTAAAAGGATTTACAACATAATCGTTAGTAGACATAGTGTATGGTTACATGAATAAGGACATCATTTAAAAATAGGGAATGAGAGCATATAAATAAGGGTATGCCTAAATCATATTTGGATATTATACACAAGAGATGTAGATATGGCTCTGCAAATGATGTCCCTACCCCTAAACCTGGGATTCTTGGTGACTATAATTTACAAATCATTAAAATTCCAATTACATGGCATGTTAAAATAATTGACACATTGGAAAAAAAAATATATGTTCATATTACTATACGAAGATCCTCGCCACACATAGGTTTTCTATTCCTACTCTTTCATCCACACACCCCTTATTTTTTTCACATAAATCCTTGGCTCCTTTATGAGCATCATCACTATCTTCACTCGTAGTTTCATGTCTCGTTGACCATAGGTCTTTCTTTCCTTGGAGAGAACTATTTGAAGAAGAAGACACAACTCAAAGATGGCCAACATACATTTGATTCATAATTTTTTCTAAGTGACAATTGTAGTGTTGTAAATTGTACACCTTTGCTAAGGTGTCTAATTACAAAATTACCTAGCACTCATTTTAGTGTGTATCTCATTATACAATGCATCATAGGACCCCATTATGAATTTAATTAATAATAACTTTAAAATATGACTCCTCTCTTAATTTGGTGTCATAAAAAATCTATATGGCCCCTTAATTATAGGTGTGGTCATTTAATTATTTCATCCTTTGAATCACTACTTGCTTACATAAGCCCTATTTTATCATGTATGGCCGTTTGTATACTATCTTCATATCACAACTCGATTTCCTACTCAAGTTAACCTCTCGAAGGCATTTAGGACCTTTGGTTCAAATTTGGGTCTAATTTGGGAGGACAAGTGACAGTTTCGGTCACCCCTATCCTAATAGTTGCCCTTGTCCCTGATATTTTTTCTCAAATTTGGATGGTTCAACAGTTAGCTTGTCTAGGCAAGAGTTTTAAACCTGTATAAACTTACTCCAAGTTTTGCACCCTAAAAATGCTTGAAAAGTCTATAAAAGCAAAGCATCTCACTTCATTTGGCACATGAAAGCAATTGTGAGGGATTAACTCTACAGTTTGAAGACATCTAATGAAGTGAAGATCTATGTATCAAGGGAAATCAACAATTATCAAGGCACAAATCCATTTATTTTCATCGTCAACATCAATGTGGGAGCTTTCTAGGGATCTTGAAGAATAATAAGGAATTGCCAATTGATGATTGGCTTGTATTCCTCCCATAGGGTTGGGTATGATTTCATGTTATTCTCGTATCTCTATATTTAAGCTTCAGACTTGAATTTAATTATTGTAAGTTACATCATCTCAAATACTTTTGACTTTAATATCATTTAGGGTTTTACTCTAACACAATCTCTACGTTACTTTTATGCATTTTTTATCATTAGCAATCTTAGGCACACTTAAGATTCAAGAGTACACAGATTCATGTTTCAATATTGACTATTTAAATGAAGGTGTAAATCACCAAAGGAGAGGTTTGAATAAGGCAAACCCCTGTATAGAAACACACACACCATTTTTCTCTTTGTAGGTTCAAATACATGTCATTATCCAATTCTAGCAAATGAAGCAGAATCCTGACACCAGTTTAGACCTAGATCTACAATTTCAATCTTTACTACAAGGACAAGAATGAATCACTTGTCGCCATCTTAGGACAAAGGGGACTTAGTTGCCCTTTTCCTCTTGTAATCAATTAAATTTGAAACCACGCTCAAATACAACCTTTGGGAATCTAGGTCCAGAAGCATATTGAGCTACTTAGTTTCTACAAACCTTGTGGGCCTTGTCATATCAAAATAACCTCAAATTAAAACTACAAGTGCATAGTGTTATCCCCAGCTCATTTCTATACTTTGTTTTGGGTTTCTAATTTACTATTTCAATTATTTTCCAAAATTAAGCTTGAAGTCTCATTCTTGATCTCTCATTCCTAACCAACAAAAGAATAGAAGCTCTAGGAGCATAGATACTAAATTGACTCCCTTAGACATAGGGTTAGTCAATCGTATTCATTTCTTATAGGCTTTGTATTGTAATATGATTGGAAAAGGGGATTACACGCCTAGCTTCACTTATCCTAATTTCCTTCGTCAAAATAATGTTTATAAAGAGACATAAAGGAATGTTGTGAAATATGAGAGAAGAACAATGCTCTCTAATTATTGACATAAAGGTGAATGGGCAATGTTGTTGAAATTCCCATTTCCTTCTATGCTATTTATTTGTTTTATTTCCACATTTATCATAACTCATTCTAAATATTCTCAAATTTATAATTCTAAAAATCATACATCAAACAATTTTTTCCTTGTGACAAACAATTTTATCAATTGCAAAAAGACTAAATCTAGTGTATCGTGACAAATAAGTCATAAATCATTCACATGGAGTCATTGTTTGGCATTGGGGATGGAATGGGTTCAAGCCTCTTCATCCAAGCTTATCGTTGGGAATCCTGTGCTTGCATATCCCAATTTTTGGGTAGACCATTGCCACTGGCACATCACAAATGAAGAAGGCATTTGTGATAGAAATGAAAGCTTTGCCTTCGTCAAAATATTGGAGTAGATAAAGAATCTCTCTCTCTCTCTCTCTCTCTCTCTCTCTCTCTCTCTCTCTCTCTCTCTCTCTCNAAACACTCTCTCTCTCTCTCTCTCTCTCTCTCTCTCTCTCTCTCTCTCTCTCTCTCTCTCTCTCTCTCTCTCTCTCTCTCTCTCTCTCTTACATGCACACACATACCTATTGTTCAATGGATAAGTTATGTTGAAGCATACACTTTCTCTTTACAATTGCAAGCCTCTTGGACAACAAAAGCAATTTTTGTCTTATCTAGGAGCTCAGGGGAAAACTTAATAGTTTTAGCAAATTTCACCTTAAGAATCTTTTAAACTAATTTATATATTATCATGGTGGTGGACATAAAAAGAGTAAATAATTTCAAATTTGGATTTTGTTTGCCAAAATCCAACCATGTTACCCCTAGTGTGGCAATAGTACTTTGATTCTAATAAAGTTGACGTTATCCAGTTGTTTTACCTATTAGAAAGAAAAAAGTAGACAAGCTAGTAATTTATAGTTTTCTAGCTAGAAAGGGAACTATTCGTGCTTAAAAGGCCACACAAAAAACCTATTGGCTTAACAAGAGCTGGAAAAAACATAGAAAAGTTTGAAACATATGATGCATAGTGTATAAATTTTGAAAAGTAATAAGTTTGATATTTGAAGATGGTTCAATCTTTGTTTTTTATTAAAAAAGTAGCAAAACGAAGGTGTTGTCTCTTTACAAAAATAGGCCAAAAGGTTGGACTACTACCAAAGATAGTCAAACATTACAACATTAACAACAAAGTCACAACTTCATGGAAGCAAAAATAAATTAACAACATTGGTAGATGATAATCACTTGTTAGAGTAAAAAGGTATTTTCACTTATTAATTAAATCATTATTGATTTAATTATTAAGTCACATTTTCACTTATTAGTTAAATCATTATTGATTTAATTATTAAGCCACCTTTTTATCTCTAGTTCACTTAAGCTAAACTTTAGGCATGCAATAATTAATTCTTTTATTAATTATTCATTTAACCTAGGTTTCTCCACCCTTCTTAGGGTTTTGATCTCCTTTATTAGGATTGATCACTTTGTAATTATCAATTCTTTTATAATTCCCTCATTTCTCTCTCTGAATGAATATTTCTCATCTTTCATATCTATGTGAGTTTTGTCTCCATTCTTTGCCTTTGTGATAGGTTATTTGTTGCAGGTGACCTTGGCTTATAAATTCTTTGAATTCTAACATGGTATCAGAGCTTTGCTGGAGTAGCTTGTTCTTAGGTTTTTTTAAGATTTTTTGGAGCGCTAAGGTTTTCAATTTTTCAAATTTGCTTGTGTGGATCTGGAGGGTATATTTTTATTTGGAGCACTTTGGGCACAAACCAACCTCACAGATGTGCTCAATATGCCCCAAAACCCGTATTTCTATATAAGCCACATCCAATTTGGACAAACTTGTCATCTGAGGCAAAAAAAAAAATTATGTTCCCATTTTTTGGGCACAAAAATCAAGGCAATGGGCAAAAAACACATGATTTTTGTGGTGGCAGACAAAAAACAAATTTCAAATCATTTTTTGGGTACCTCCACCTGTTTTGACCTCCTGTCAGTTTTTCGCTCATAACTTGAGCAAATGGAGGTGTTTTTTGCCAAACGAGATCATTAGAAAGTTGGTTTTGAGCCCGACCCGATTTTCTAGGTTTAGTTTTTTGGTTTTGTCGTCTTGCAGGGTTTTTTCTAGTCAAATTTAGGGTTCCATTTTGCATTCTAGTCACCATATCTTGCTCCTCTGGACTCCTTTTTTTACTTTCGCATGGCGTCAAAAAGTTGGTTCCACTCTCCTTCTTTTATGGGTCTCATTACCAAAATATGCTCTAGGTATATTTTATTCAGTTTTTTTTGCTTTTTTTCATTTTGGTGGATATATTGGTTGTTTCAGGTCTTGGGATCATTTTCTGTGCATGGGATGATTCCTTGTTAACTGTTACATATGTTTCTATAGCTTTAAGTCATTCATAGATATTGTATACATCTATTTTTGTAGCATTTCTTATTTTGCAAACACACTGAGATAAAGTGTCGTCATGCATGCTTGGGATCCCGCACATTTTGTGCCTGATTATACTCGCACTATATTATAAAGTGTCATAGGGGGGTTTTTGTACCTTTGTCACGTGAGTGTTCCTTCCACAACATTAGCCTCGTGTGTGTCAAGCGACTGATCATCCTTGACATCATACTTTATTTGTGCTTGTACGTTTTTCATCATGCAGTTATTCTTGGTAGTCTCTCAGTGTATCTGTTATACCTCTCCCTAATCAAAATTATGGGGGGTATTTCCTGTTGGTTCTATATGCTTCCTTGGTTCGATGGAGTGAGTTATGTTTTCAATTTTTGTTCTTATACACTAGGTGGATGCAGTGGCTAGTACCTATGCATTTGAGTGAGATGCATCATTGACCATATGGACACTCTTCTTTCATTCCTATTTTGGAGGCTTTAGACTGGGTGTTTTTTTTCCATTTGTATCTTCGAGTTTCGATGTTTGCCTTGTTTGCTATCCTAATTCGAGTAGTGTCATTTGAGAACACTCATTCAGATTACATCAATTCTTTAACAATGTTTGCAACTTCATGCTTCACGTGTGTTCTACATGTTCTTCTTTTGATCAACTCTTCAGACTTGGTGTTTTTGCCATCTGTATCTTCGAGTTCCAATATTTGCCTTGTTTGCCATCCTGATTCGAGCAGTATCATTTTAGGGCACTCATGCAGATTACAGTCTTCTCTACCTAATATTTGTTCCTATTTTCTGGGACTTTCCCTAGTTTGGAGGCTTCTTTAGTCCTTCACTAGGCTTCATCTCTTTTCAGAGGGGGGTTTTTCCCACTGGGTTTTCTCCTTTTCTCCTCTTTACATAGATTTTTTTGTACTTGGGTACCTAATCAGGCCTTGTTGTCGGGACCCATTTCCTGCTTTCAGTAGTTGTTTCTAGGTTTTTAGCTTCTCCCTAAGTTTACCTTAAGGGGGGGTGTTAGAGTAAAATGGTATTTTCACTTAATAATTAAATCATTATTGATTTAATTATTAAGTCACATTTTCACTTATTAATTAAATCATTATTGATTTAATTATTAAGTCACATTTTCACTTATTAATTAAATCATTATTGATGTAATTATTAAGCCACCCTTTTATCTCTAGTTCACTTGAGCTAAACTTTAGGCATGCAATAATTAATTCTTTTATAAATTATTCATGCAATCTAGGTTTCTCCACCCTTCTTAGGGTTTTGATCTCCTTTATTATGATTGATCACTTTGTAATTATCATTTCTTTTGTAATTTCCTCTTTTCTCTCTCTAAATGAATATTTTTCATCTTTCAGATCTATGTGAGTTTCGTCTCCATTCCTTGCCTTTGTGACAAGTTTTTTTTGTTGTAGGTGATCTTGGCTTATGAATTCTTTGAATTCTAACATCACTAACTAGAACTAAATCAAACTTGGAAGTGGTAGCAGAACTCTACAATCAATTATGCTCCTTATGTCTAGGGCCGCCAAAAGCTTTATTAATAACCCTTGTTTAATCTTCTTTGAAATAGTCTTGGCAATCCTTTGCATGAATAATAGAAATAATAATTGGTAATTACTAAGAGTTTGTGAGGAAAATATAATATGTTAAAGATAGTAGGATGATTCAATCTATACCATGTACATATATATTTTATGAATGTAAACATCTTGGTTTTCCAACAGTATTTTGAGAATGACTACCTTCTGCAAATATATCTTGGGCTATGTACCAAGATTTTTTTGGAGAGGAATATAGAACATAAGTACCATCAACCACTTCTTGTATAACAACTATCTAGGCATAAATATTGTCACTTGGTATTTTTTTTTATCGGTAACATTTTTGTATATTCATTACTAATAAAAAGAGGATTACATCAATATGCCACTTCCAAGTTGGCCATCATATTACAAACATATTTCATCCCTACCCCACACACATATATGGATGTTAAAACATGAAAAAGGCATTAACACCCATCAAAAAACAAAAAGAACGTCCAACACACAAGATCACAAAAACACAAAAAACATACGACTGCCCCAGTAATGGCCCCGTCCACCTTCAGCAGCCCTTTGTGCTTAGTCTTTGAACCACCCATCCACCTCCATCGAGAAGTTGGGGATGGTTCGGTCATCTTGAACTGACCTTGGCTTGCCGTTCGAGCTGGCACCCTGGCGACTCATGTTGCCCTGCTCACTTGTGCCCACCTCTTTCAGCTCCCTCCTATCGAGCTGGTGTTGTAGCTATTGCCTTGGTGCTAATACACTCTTTCGAGTTGTGACTTCATAAAACCCCTCTTTTCCTCCTCCTGCACCCAGATACGTTCCTGCAAGAATACCACAATCTTTTTCCATCCTTTCTCCGCCTTCGGTATATGCACTCCTTGTGGGTTCGCCGAAGACTAGACTATCAAAGGTTGGATTGAAGTATCTCCTCCCCCAATTAGCCTTCATGGCTCTTTTCCCATCTCCAACCCTTCCCCCAACACTGCTTTGTCCACAATTTCCTCCAACCCCAGCAGCCATTGTGGGTCAACACGTGAAGCCACCACCCTTCTGACTTCCTCCTTGGTTTCTCCCACTGTCAATGCCAGTGCCACAAAGAGCAAAGCAACATCCAGATTAGAGCGTCTCCTCCAGTAGGAGGCCAGATACTCCACTCCAAGTATTTGTTGTATGTCATCCATGAACTCTGAATCTTCAAACATAAAAATGTTCCTCAGACACCTTGATGTGATCTTCCCCTCATACGATTGCATCTGGTTGTCTGATTCAAGCGCAAATTTCACCTCCATCTCCTCCTTGCTGAAAACCTTGTGATTTGATCACTCTTTTCTGCTTTGATATCACACCCTTCAAACAATCTGGAAGGGTTTGCTTCGTGGGGTGCTAGTAAATCATTGCACTTGTTGTCACGTGCCAGGCCATGAACAATCTTAAGTGTCGTCGAGTTTAATGGTTTATTAGTACTCCTCCACTAATCAGTTAATATACTTTAATTGGGGTGTGCGTAATGTTTCCCTCTTATTATTCCAAGTCAAGACCTCTAAGGTCTTCATAAATTTCATGTTGAGTCCCTTATGCAGCATTCACACCCATATTGGCCAGCTTGTGTGCCACTTTATTAGCCTCTCTGTAATCGTGGGAAACCTTAAAGTCCTCGTACTCCTATAGAAAGCACCTGATTTGCTTGATGTGTTTGTCGAGATGCCACGCTACCAGTTCGGTGGATTCCCAATTTGGCTCCTAATACTAAAGCCTCTTTGGCCGCAACACATTCGGCCACATTATTCATACCATCCTTCATTCATTTGGCCACAAAGGCAAGAATGTTTCCTTGATGATCTCTTGCTATACAACCGCATCAAGATACCCCCAGGTTGCCCCAAGCTGCTCCATCAAAGTTAATTTTCACTCATCCTTCCTCTGGTGGTTGCCAAAATAACTCTTTTCTTTTCTGCTTGGGATTAACCCTTAAAGACCCATTAACATGCAATATTCTCGCTTGGTATTATTCCTTGTTGTGGTAAGGAATTAAAATCAAAGGATTGTCCCTTGGAGAAGGAAGACATGGTATTAGTTGGCTAGATAATTGAATTTCATTCTAAAATTGCTCCTCTCGAGAAATGTTAGAAATACTAAGGGGTAGATTCGACACAATGGGGAAGAAAGCAATGATGGAGTAGGAGACTCCTAACAACAATAAAAAATAAAAATTAAACAAATTGGGATAGATATTTTACATCGGGAAATGAATCATGGTGTTCCAATAGGAATAACATGTGCACTTGTGATGTTGGAATATGAAGAAGTTTAGTAGGTACATAAAGCCACGTAGATCTACTTGTAGGCCTCAAAGTCACACATATCTAATGATTAGGACATTGATAAAATTGTATGTTCTATACTCGATTATAAAATAAATAAATAGAATTGTATCAATCAACTTACAAAGACCTGCATATAAAAAAATATGGTCTTTGTGAGCTGATTGAGGACTTTTATATATATATATATATATATATA
>MU225090.1:1089063-1141481 GCA_018584345.1 Thuja plicata
CCTTATTCACTTGGGAGGATTACATATTAAAATAAGGTAGATTTTCTATAGCATGACAAAAGAATAACAAGTAAGAAAGGGGAAGAAAGAACGCTAAACTGCAAATAGGACAAAAACATTTTCCACTTATTCATATATTCATGGAAATAACGCAAATTGTGTATTTCCTATTATGAATAGATAAAAGTGCCAATTACATGTATTAGGGAGTATTGCCTTTTAAATAGTAAACACAAAGTAGATTTTCTTTAGCATAATAAATGAATAACAAACATTAAAGAGAAAGAATCTCAAGAGGATAACTTAAAGAAAGAATGTTAAACTATTTTCCATATTCATGACAACATGTAAATTATGTTTATCTTTTTTGGGGGGGAGGGAGAGGGGGAGGGGGTGGGGGTAGGGGTAGGGGTAATTAAATAGTTAGTAGGACCACCTCCCTTCTATATTAAACAAAAGGAAATACTACATAGTAACAATATTGTTCCATGTTTGACCATCTTAGATTATCTTTGACACAATACATTAGCAAAAATGGGCTTTCTAATAGCATGCAAAATTGAGGCCAACTATCTAAAATCGGCCTTAAAGCAACCAAAATGTATATATATTTATATTCGTTATATGAATAGCTATATAGGTCTACATACAAAATACTTAACAATATAAAAAATAATTAAAATGTTGGTAGAGTACCAGCTCCCTTCTACCTGATTACTAGAGCCACCACACAACTAGACAAAGGGACACCATTCTGTCTACTCTGAGATACTTCCTCCTCTTTTGGCCACTTGGCTTCCTTGATGGCCCCTTCCTTGCCAAACTCACATTAAATGTCACTGTCCAAACCTTCACTACAAATGCAGTTTTTAATCTACTCATCCTCGTCATTGAGCATCATGCCAAACAATTTCTTCAAGAAAACAACATTCCACCTAATGATTGGTTTCTTCTCCTCCAATTTATATGGAACTAGGGAGAAGACCATAGGAAATCGCCTCACCACCCTACCTCACTGGAGATTTGCATAAAAATCCTGAGGCATTGGGATTGTTTTTGCCCTATCAATGTTCTCCAAAACATCATCCATTTCCCCAAAGTATTCTTTCTTAAAAACTTTCCCACACAACGTAGTTTTGTTTGCCTTCACCTCACTCATCCCCACCAGAATAGCCTGAAAAATGGCTACCACATCAGAACTAACTCGGTACCTATGGAAGGACAAGAGAAATTACTCCCCTATGACCATCTTCGCCTCGTGCACTACCAAATCATGTAGGAAATCAATGATCCCGTTAAGTCTCCTCTCTATCACCTCCCCCCAAAAAGGCCACCTATCTATTTTTGCATAACAAAAAAATTGGCGTATCCATTTGGCAGAGAATACAAAGACCCTCTACAACATTGTCTTATAAGTCATTCACCGTTACAATCCCTTTATGTGTGCATGACAAGGGTCGAGCCCTAGCTTTAAAGGTAAACAAATGAGGGTGTAATTATTTTGCAATGAATGCAAGAATCCCAATGCAATCTTACATGACCCCATCGACACATGAAAACTATCTCCATAAATCTCAAGATTCGGGCATACATTAAGAAAGAAAGTGGTGGCCGTATAAAATATACAACCAACATGTCCAAAGGTCTTGTTTTAATAAAGCGTCTAGGCACCCATCCCCTTAGGTGTCATCTAGGAAAGCCACCATCTGTATCTCTACTTGTTATCTATCCTTGTCATCTCATGATCGCTACTAATGTCCTTATACTTTAGCAAGGTTTTCTCAGAGCATATTCATTAATCAAAGCTTTGCATTTATTTTTATCTTTATCAAATTCCCTTCTTGCTTCATCATTAAGGAGAATATGACAGTAAGAGAGGGCCATGGTTGACATCATTGTTGCTTTGGGTTAGAAGCAACTTTGTAAATTATGTCTACGATTACATTCCCTACCTAGTAAGTGTTAGTTATATAGAATTCATTAAATTTTTTGATAGCTTCATGTATAGGTTGAAAGAAACACCTAAGTTTCCAATTAGGTATGTTATTTTATCTAATTGCATTGATTACTATTAGAGAATCTCCTTCAAGGTGGAGGCGTTCCACACCCAACTCTATGCACTATTGGAAACCCAATAATGAAGCCATGAACTATGCATAGTCATAGGGGGGAATACCAAGATGTTATGCCTTCTCAACCAAAATGGTGCCCACATGATACCTAGCCATGCAACCAATACTAGAGAGTCCCAAGTTTCCCTTGGTAACCCCATCAAAGTTGATTTGATCCATCCTTATGTTGGATTCTGCCAAACAACACCTTACCTCTGATTAAGAAGGCAATTAACCACCTGTAACCCATGAACTAGGGAGACCTCAAGGCCAGGAAAGGCCTTGATTAGGTAATTGTCCCAATTTGTAAAACTATTTTTTTAAAAAAAATTGTTTCTAGCATCATTTTTTGTAAGTTCCACCACCTAATCTTTAATTTTCTGGGTCAATACTACTCAATCCACACATTTATCCTAGAAAAGTTTCCTATTTCTCTCCTTTTAGATTCTCCAAATCACCGAATGATATAATTACCTAGAGATTGTCGAATAGGCCATTGTTTATCTTTGTTGGCCACGTGGAGAACTAAGTCATGAGATATTTGGAGTGAGGACTTTTCCAACCTAGTTTTGTTGTAAAGTGTTTCTAGCAATCATCTGCAAATGGGTAACTTAAAGTAAAATGGTTTGCATCTTCATTTTTTGTTTTATGTGTGAATCATCTCCCAAGACCATGAATGCCAATCTTTCTCAATCTATCTTAGGTTAGAATATGCTTCCAGATGGTTGATCAAGAAAACACTTCGGCCTTATGTAGGACATGTTGCCCCCATAGAATTCCCATCAACCAATCCAAGTTCTTTATCATGGGGTTCTTGATCTTATAATCCAATTTGAACTTATATTCACCTAAGTTAGAACATCACCGTCTTATCCTATCTTCATCTTTTGATGGATAAAAGACTACAAGTCAGAAGCTCTTTCAATTTGTCAATTTGTTCCATGGGAATATTTAGCTCATCAAAGGAATTCCATTTCCATATCCTTATACCATCATTTGTTCTCCAAAGTGACATACCTCGATTCCCCAAACTGTTAAAGTTCCTTGCAAGTTGACTTCTAGGTAATCCTTCATCCATAAAGAAGCCCCACCTCCCCACGAGTCATCCCAAATAGAATCCTCCCAAACAAAAGCCTCCCACCAACTCCTTATTTTCCATGTGATATTCTTAGTGATTATGTATGTGCATTTCATAATATAGTTATATATTATAGACCCCCTGGGAGGGTCTTTGATTGTGAAGATGTGTGAGGGATCATCCACATCCAAGGGTGAACCCACAATAGTGGGTTACACTTTTTCGGAGGAAGCAATTCCTCACAAAATCTGCAAGGTGGGAGGTTTAGTCAGGTAATTTTGATAGAAAACCTGATTGTTTCAATCAAAACATTCTTAGTTTCGATCTAAACTACCTTTTTAGACTTCAACGTTCGTTTAGGCAAAAAAGTGTAACCTACTATTGTGGGTTCACCCCCAAGTATTTCTTCATTAATATTTTTACCCAATTTTTTCCCCTTTCAAGCATAGGTGCTTCACAAGATTTGCTCACATATCCAAATTCATGGTGTTTAGTTTGTTGGTGTTTGAAAATGTTTATGCTATTTATAAGCAACCAATATACCTTGAGACTGATGTTAGGAGTGGTTAATTCCAAGTATGAGAGCTCTGCAAGGTAACTGGACCAGCTATATGACAAGACTATCATCTACTCTTTTGGCTCTGCAAAACCAAGGTGGGTGCACCTAATCCAGATTGTTATTTAATTCTTTTAAACTCCTTAGAGCTTCTGGATTTTAACAACAGATAAATAGCAAGATAATATGAAATGACAACCACTCATTCAATGACTATTCTTTACCATGCAGGACCACAACCAACAACCACAAAACTTTTTAAAGGACTAAAAATGGTTTTGATGTTTTGATAGGGAATAGTATAGCTAAACCTATTTAGATATGTATCAAAATAGAAGATACTAATTACTGATCAGTGCTTTATCCATTCGACAATGATTCTAGTTCAGATACAAGACATAGAAACTAACTATTGTCAAGGACTCAAAACCATAAATACAGATAACTCCAGATCAAACACTTCTTAATAATCCTTATATAGACAAACCCAATGAGTCTATGTCTTATGCAAAGCATATTTTAATTTGATCCTTGATCAAAACTATGGACTAAAACATATACATAAAGAAATCTTATGCAGTGACCCATAATATTCAAAACTCAGGAGGCAAGCAAGAAGGAGAGATTTGAATCAGAATTGTTGTATTAAGTACAAAGAGACTAGTTTCAATTCCAAAATGATTCAAATCATATACCACTTCAATAAATGCAAAAGACTTGCAAATTTCTTCTTCTATGATAATACTCTCTAGATATACATTTGTTACACTCACTAGAAACAATAAATAGCTTAATGCTTGTATTACTTGCCCCAAAATTTTCCAACTACTACTAAATGATCTTGGAAGTCCTTTTATAAGCCAAGGACTGCAACAAGCTTCAGATAATTTAGGGTTAGGGCTAAAACTCAATCTAGTACTTGACAAAAAAAAATAATGTATTTTAACAATAATCAATTCTTTCATCAACAAGTTGGGTTCAATATTAAATTCTTCCTATGTAATCTGATTTGATTCAACCATCATCCAACCTTGGAGAACAAACCCTGCATAAGGAATAAGAATGGAACGTCTTGTTTGCATTTAATACCCTGATAAAGTCTTGGCTCTTCAGATCTACAAAATATCAAAAAGCTCAGTCATTCAAGAATAAAATCTGATCTCGAGCTCTAAAATTCTGGAAAAGACCAGTCATTAATGGGAAAGAGCAAAGACACGAATAAAATTTGATGAATAAACTGTCCAGGGCCTAAAAATAACATTCTTTGTTCAAGTGCATTCAAGGCCGCCCAACCTTCATTCTCTCACCATCCAACAGGTGTATAAGAAAAACCACAAAGGTAAAATTGTATCAATTAATGCTCTGTAATAAGACCCACCACTTTAAAACCCTAAGATAAAGATTTAAAATTTGAAAAGCAGTTAAATGGTCACAGACGGCGCGGGCTTTAGTATCAACGATCAAGATCAAGACTTTTTTCTCTTTTAAAGCTCAGTCCTAGATATCTTTTTAGGTTACCTGGGCCTTCCAATGACCTCCTTAGAAAGGTGGCAGCTCGGCACTGTATCGTCTTAAAATGGAAGCACTTCCATTTTGTTAGACTTAGCACCCTCATTTAGTATGGTTGACATATTAGATTTGCATTTGTGCTTGATTATACATGTGTAGATGAAATTAGGGTTAGGATCTTGTGGATTCTCTTGGATTTATCTCTCCATGGCTCTTCTCTCTAGGTAGGATCTATGTATTGGTCCTCTTGGGCCTCATCCTACTCTCTCTGTGGGCCTCTAGGCCTTCTTAAACACTCTGGCACATTCCCCTACCTTTCTAGGTCCCCGACTGATCTGGAAACCTTTCTGCAACTTTTTGGTGACCTACCTGAAACCTTAGGTCAGGGTTGAGGTCAACCTTGACCTAGGTTAGGGATGAGGTCGACATAGACCTTTGCCAGGTGGTGGTCCTCGCTTTCAAATCTGGAGCTTATTGGGGCCCGAAACTTAAAATAGGTCCCCGGGTTCGGATGCGGAAGTGTCTTCTCTGATATTTGAATTAATATATTTTCTCCTTAGTTGGAAAATGTGATTGGACCATGATTCGAGGAGAAATCTTAATTTGGATCCCTTGCATTGCCCTAGGAGGCCTATGTTGAGATCTCTATATAAACACTCTCTTTTGCCTTCATTGGATCATGAAACGAAATCAGGAGATTACATGATGGAATGATGAGGCAAGCAAGCAAGAGGATGATATAGAAGAACATACTAGGAGGAGATATATCATCATATTCAATCAAGCACTTTGAGGACAAAATTATGGTGGATTTTCATTGAAGCAAGAAGGCTCTCTCTTTAGATCTACTATTCACAACATTCAAACATTCAAAGGACATCATCATGGGGTAGAAATTACGGATTGTGAGTTGATGGGAATACTTTAGCCTTGGGGGCTTGGTATGCTTTCTTTGTCATATTCAAATCTATGCATTGCTTTCTCATTTCCATGTTATGTTAGGATTGTTAATCTAGAAGATTAGATCTTGATATTGCATGTCTAAAAGCTCTTTTCAAGAGATCAATACACACACACACACACACACTACATTCTATATTCGGCTATTCATGAAGGTGGAGATCACCAAAACGGGGGTTTGACTAAGGCAAAACCCTATATAGCCACCCCAAAATCCCTCTTTTCAGATATTTGCAGGTGCTATTTTCGGGAGTTACAGGTGCAGGACAACAGATTTGAGACCAGATTTGGATACCCTCTTCAGCGAACTTCTGAGATTCGCAAACAGATTTTCTGTCGACACTATGCAGGTCAAGGTCGACATTATTGGGTCAGGGGTGACATTTGTGGGTCAAGGTCGACCTTTTTCATAAGACAACATTGAAACGGAAAAAGATTTTTGGGTTTTGTTTATCTTTGCGTTCTGGTTCGGGATCAACTGTCAGATTTTTCAGAAACTCAATACAGACCTCAGAAAATGAGTTTTTACAGATCTGCTATGATATGAGGTAGGTATCTTGTCCATTTATTTCTTACATGTTCCTCAAGATATTTTATCATAATAATTAAGTGTAAGAAAACATAAATTTGGCCTTAGGATCTCACTTTACCACACTACACAAATCTTATTTAGGAAATCCTTGTTGTGCCAAATTTTATATGTTACAGGCGCAATGCCTTGATCATTAGATATCAAGCACTTTATCTTTAAGACTTCACGCCAACCACATGATCAAACTAAACTTGTTTGATCTTTACTTTATCTCTAACTTCGGCCCTTAACCTGCCTTGAACTCTGGTCAGCAGATTTCCTCTTATCTCCAAGTCACCAGACTAACTCTAGTCAAATACAGAGATCACGCGTGAGCCATAGATTCTAATTTCATTGAATGTCCATGATCTCACTTCAGAAAACTCAACTTGACTTTGATCTTGACCCAATTTTATTTGTAGATTCAACGATTAAAGAAATATCCAAGCCGCTGAATACTTTTTGAGACTTATGGTTTATTCTGAGACTTAGCGCAAACCCTTGATTTTGATCCTGATTTACAGCTCAGATCCTTCCTTGGCAAACATGACTTGTCCTTGACCTAACCACGCTTGAACCTAGGTCCGTTCGGAGGTCACGTGACAATTAAGTCTGTAAATATTTGAATACTCTTCTTGACTTGAGTTAAATTCAGAGATTACACGCCAGTCGCTAGATCAAATTAGCATCGACGGTCTGCGCTTGATCACTGAATCCTTTTGTACTTGATCAAATCATATGGAGATTACGTGACAACCCTTGATCATGATCTTGATCTACACCTCACGCTAAATCTCTAGATGTTCATGTACTTGACCATTTCTTTCTGAAATCGCGCGCCATCTGTAAGATCAACATTACATGGATGATTCAAATTTGATCTTGGATAATCCATCTTGGCTTAACTTGACCCAGGTTCTTATCTGGAGATTCCACGACTAAAGGAAAAAACATAACCTTGGCAAGTTAACTTTAGCTTGAGTCAAATCTCGGCAAAGAGACATCACTGAATAACTCAACCTGATATGGCAAACCACGGGTTCATTATGAAATTACGCGACTGAAGAGATCTCCAAGTCGCGAGATACTTTCCTTAACTCGGGTCACATCAGGAGATCACACGCAAGCCCTTCGATCAAATCTCCATCAACGATTTATGCTTAATCTCTGCATAAATTTATACTTGACTATTTCATTGCGAGATCACATGCCAACCACAAGATCTTGATTCAATCAACGGCTTGCGTTGAATCTCTGAATAAACCTATACTTCGTCTGACTTAACCTGACCTTTACTGCAATTAAATTTGGAGATTGGGAGATAAACTTGATCGCACCTCATTATATATATATATATATATATATATATATATATATATGAATTACACCTCATAATGTCTTATTACAAAAAATATACCCCCATTATCAACATCCTCTAGATATACATCATATATTGGCTATTTACAAAATTGAATATCAATTTAAATACCCTTTCCATGTATCAGTATTTTAAGTCCCCCCTCCCTCCTACTATTGTTGTTGCTCCCAACAATCTACTTTTGAAAATTTCCATTTTTTCTTGATTCGAATCTCTTCATCAAAAGCTTCATCCCAATGAGCATCTTCATATTCCTGTGCATAAGCTTTGATGAATTCCCAACCTTATTCGGCTTGGGCTTGTATAAGCTCCTTGTCCTTTGAGCCACTCCAAATGAAGAATTGACATAAAGGAGTAGTGCATTCTACAACATGAAACCATGTCCCCTCCCCAAGCTTTAAAGCCTTGATCTAGGATGACCGCTGCTATGATTGCACCATATTCCAACACCACTCATCCTTAACACACAACTCCATAATCTTCCTTGTATATTCTTCTTCTTCCAACTCAAGGTACCATGCTAGAAACATTAAAGCCACATTTGTATTTGTTTGGTATTTGAAATTTGCATTCATGTATTTATTATCGAGCAACATCTTGACCACTTGGAAAAATATTAGGTTGTTAATCTTGTTAATTTTCTTCATGTGATCATCATAGATCTTCCCCCAGAATACCAATTGTTATTTCAGTGTTTTAAGGTTGAAATTCACTTGCATTTCTCCATAGTGAATGCCTCCTAAAATATTGGGCAACCATCAAAACCCTTCTTGTAAATGCTTTCCGCCTTTGAACATAAACTTTGCACAAAGCAAAATGGAAAAATACCAATATAATGAATTTTGCAATTGTATTGGAATGTGTATTAATTAAATGGAGGAGGATTTTCTAAATTCTTTCCATGTTCCCTGTACCACTCATCAACCTAAAAAACAGTTGAGGTACATCTCATTATGATTGTGCAATGTCTTAATTGCCCTTGTTGCCACCTTGTTTGTCGTCAAATTTCCCTCTCGCAGGCTGTGATTAATTTTAAAATCATTGAAATTTGATAGCTTTGCCTTACAATTTTTTTTTGACTTTATTAAGTTTCCAATCCTGGACTGCATTATTAATGATTATATTTTTACTATGATTTGGGAGTTACCTTCCAAATGCAAAATTTTAATTTTAATTTTGCTTACCAAGTTTGTGATGAGCAAGGCCACTTTTGCTTCTACCACATTGTTCATTTCATTTTCTAATTTCTAATCTCCCAACACTAATATATTGTCTTTCTCATCCCTCGCAACACGACTCGCTCCCAATAGACCGGGTTTCCCTTTGAAGCCCTGTCAAAATTTAATTTTATCCATCTTTCCTTCGACTTGATCTATTCTACATTCTTTTGTTGTAGAGAAGAAGGATTAACCCCTGAGAGTCCATTAATGGATAAAATAAAATAATATTTAAGTAAATGAAAAAATTCAAATTATTATATGTGGAAATAGATATATTCAAGATATATATGCTAGTAATATCACAAAAAGAACAAAATAAAAAACTTTTATTTGAAAATTTCCAATAAGAAGCATTAAAGATAATTAAAATAAGTTTGACTTTCATACTCTATTTGCAATAAATGTATGCTCTGCTATTATGAAACACTATATGGAAACAATAATAAAAGATGCTAATTTTGAAACTCTTCATAGAAAATAATAAAGATAATTACACTAGACAAACACTATAATAACTACACTCGTAGACTTTTTGCATGCAGCAATGAGCAGATAGGAGATTTGACTTTCCAAATTAGTTTGAAATTTTGATGAAGAAAAATATATCAATAAATACCAAATCATTATTTTAGTGATATCCCATTATTAAATCTTAGCATCAATATTAAACTAAATTATATATTTTATGATATATGTAAAATAAATAAGAATAACAAAAGAATCAATCATATATAATTATACTAAATTAAAAATTAAAATGAATTATAGCAACTATTATTACTATATATCATAAAGAATAATAAATAATTTTTATTTATAGATATAAAAAAAATGAAAGTTTAAAAACTTATAGAAACATGTTTCTATTATAAATCCTTGAAAAATAGAAGTTTAATTCTTTATTGCAGTTTCTTTATAAATTTTTTTTTTTTTAATGCAAAAATATGTTTCTATTGTAATTTTTAATAACTATTATGCAATCATTTATTTAAAAACTTGTCATGTAAAATAAACATTTCTATTATAAATAGCTAAATTCTTTTGAATTTTTTTTTTTTTTTTCTATGAAAGGATATGTCTTATTATAATTATCAAAAACTTATCATACAATCATTCATTTTAAATCTTATCATATAAAAAAGACATGTTTATTGCTACTATATATTTCTATTATAATTTTTAAAGTCAACTTCAAAGCATAATACTATTTGTTCATTTATTGAATATTTTCAAACACTTCATCTTAAATTAATTTATAATAAGTGTTCTTTCTAATTTTAAAACAAATTTTATTTTTATTATAATATTTTTATTTTTATTTAAAGTGATTGAGAGATTGCATATTTGATTCCATTCTCTCCTCTTGAGCACGGATAAAAATTGGAACAATATAATTCCACTGTATTTGAGGTACAGGTTGAGAAGAGAAAATGTGAGTGATAAAGTAAGGGTACACACTATCCTAACATTGATTCTGCAATCTATTCTTAGAAATAGATGTTAAAGTGAAAAACTAAAATAGCATAACCCAAATGTCATTAGGAAAATGTCATTAGGAACTTGTAATGTTAGCCATATGTAATAACTGGGATCTGCATTATTCTCTGGCTTTGGATTTCTCCTGCCATCTGAATTTATCTTTTCCCACACAACCTATAAGCTTAATAATTAAAAACATCAATTTTGATACTCTTGATAGAAAACAATGAAGATAACTAGACTAGGCTTGACTTTCTTTATTCTTCATCTACCATAAATATATATTCTTACTATTATAAGCTTAATAATTAAAAACATCAATTTTGATACTCTTAATAGTAAACAATGAAGATAACTAGACTAGGCTTGACTTTCTTTATTCTTCATCTACCGTAAATATATATTCTTACTATGATAAAGCACCTACTATTATAAAACATTATATGAAAATAATCATAATAATAATAAAAAAGATACCATTGTTTATCTAACCCCGCCTCAAAAGATAAAGATTAGGGGAAGGGTACAACTAAAGGTTCTTGAAATGGTCAATAAAGTCCTGGTTTAGACCCAACATATCTTTTTTTTATTCCATGCACACACCTACCTCCTTCCTATTATTTAGAGATTGGTTCGAATCTAGGCAGTGCAAGGTGGGCCCTGCCGTATACAAGGAAATTCCACGACCTTTATTTTTATTTATTTTTCAGCCGCTCCTAATTCCACGTCAGCACCACCCTTCTCACGCTCCTCAATCCACATCAGCATCACCCTTCTCATGCTCCTCAATCCACGTCAGTATCACCCTTCATATTACCATTGTCCCAAAATGTCTCATTTATTGTAATTATTAATTATTTAAAATTTATTATATTCAAAGTATTTCAGTTTTTAATTAATAATTACGATAGATTTTAATTTTTCATATTCACGTACATAAATAAATACGAACAACTTAATTAATTTTAACTTAAAATTTTGGTAAATAAATAAATACGCATAAGTTAATTACTTAATTTTTATGACTATCCAATTAAATTTTTGGTAAATAAATAAATACATACAAATTAACTATATTCATGTACATAATTAAATACGTACAAGTTAATTAATTTTTAACTTAAAATTTTGGTAAATAAATAAATACGTACAAATTAATTAATTAAGTTTTTATGGCTACCCAATTAAAATTTTGGTAAATAAATAAATAAGTAAAAGTTAATTAATTATTTTTTATGGCTACTAAAAAACACAGGCGGGAACAATGGTAGGTTCCTACTTTTCTCGGACCCGAAGGAAGAATTCAAACTAGTTTATAAATTGGGCTTTTCACTTCTGTGCCGTTGTGGACGTAAATTCTGAATCTCTCTCTCTATATCTTGCCGTGCTCATGTACATGATTTGGCGTGTGGGGAGGGGTTTGGAAAAGCAGGGTTTTGGAAGAAAATTTAGTTTCAGTCGCAGCTGGTTTTTCAATTGGGTTGTCCGTGTGAAGTAGCAGGGAAATCGTAATCGCAGGCAAAAATGTCCGGCGGCATTGCTCGTGGTCGTCTTGCAGAAGAGCGAAAGGCATGGCGGAAGAATCATCCGCACGTATGTAATCTTTTCACTTATCTTTTAATATGTTTGGAATTTGAAGTTTAGATGATCAATTTCTAGCGTGCTACGAAGAATTTGGGGCAAGATTTTGTGGAATCTGCGAACTTGTTGAAGATTAAGTTAAATTTATGTGGAATTCTGGTTGATTTTGGTAGTAGGAAATGGTTTTCAGCAGTGAGTGGTCTGTATCAGCTTGGGGTTGCATTTAATTGCTTGTATGGGCCTGCGTGGGCTGTAAAAAGTGGCTGGGGTCAGTTAGGGCTTTGTTATAAAGTTTGATGTTTGAATTTTACAGGTCGCGTGCTTTGTCGTATGAGTTTATCTTCATGCTGTTTAGTTGCCGCAGAATAAATGAATTCCTTTACTTGCCTCGCTCTGGCTGATGTGTTTATTCATTCGTGCTTTCCTAAAATTTACGTGTAGTCATGTGATTTGTATTTGGCTATTTGTAATCCCGTTTTATGATGATACTAATTATGGTCTAGGTAATCTGTATTTAGTGACGAAGTATTGCATTTTGTTGCGACAACAGCTTCAAATTAGAGTGCTTAATGGTTTCAGGAGTGATATTTGCAATGGTCATAGACATGCTGGTGAGAGCAGGAAATAGGGGTTTGTCATGTTCGATATTTAGATGTTGGATGGTATAAATTGTCTTTGTTTAATTGTTGGGAAACGAGTGCATATTAAAGGCACATCGAGTGCTGTGTGCAAATTATGCACTGCTTTACATTTTGTAGCGATAGTTGTTCTAATTCAGAGTGTCAAATGGTTTCAGGAGTGGATATTTCTATTAGTTAGACATTCTGGTGAGCGCAGGAGATAGGGCTTTGTTATGCAGTGTAATGTTTGATTTTCAGATTATGTTATATTGAATAAATTGTTACTGTTGTTTAGTCGATGTGGAACGAGTTCATAGGAAGGGTTTGGCGAGTTCTGTGTGAATTATGCATGGCTTTTGCTTTGTGCCTGCCGTAGTTGATGGGCAATTCACCTTTAAATGTTTGAGAGTTTTTAAATTTTAGTCCAGAAATGGGTTCAAATCAGCTCTGGAGGATTTCCTTGCAAGCCGTAAAGATGTCAGCTATAGGTGTTTGTCATGAAGAGTAATGCTTGATGATCTGCTTTAGCATGTCATATTCTGTAAGTTGTTTAATTGTTGTGGAATGGCTTTTTATTGAGGGTTTGGCAGGATCATCCGAATTATTAGTGGCTTTTTGTTGGTACTAGTAATTCTCTAGTTAATAAGTAATTCACTTTTAGCTATGAAGTATTTGATTCAGTACCATGCTGATTTTAATTTGGAGTGCTCAAATGGTTTATATCGTTCAGGAGAGAAATATTTTAGTCGCAGTCTATAGACATGGCTAGGGCAGATAGGGTTTTGTTGTGCAGTGTAATTTTGATATTCATGTGTGGAATTTTATATCATATGCTATATAATTGTTGTGCAATGAGGGCATATCGATCGAGGTTTTGGCTGTGGATTGTATGGCTTTTCCTCTGTGCCTTTGTTGCTCTAATTTCTAACCAGTTTGTTGTTAGCAACGAGGTTTTCCTTTTTGTAGATATGGTAGGTATTATATTAGATAAGAACATACTTTTTTACAGCCACGACATATAACCAATGGCGTGAGCTGGAAAGAGGTTTCTGTCATGTAGTGCAATCATTGATTTTCAGTGATGGTATGTTTTACTGCATAAACTGTTTTTGATGTCTAATTATTTTGGAATGAATTTATACCAAGTTGAACTCCTAGTTAATATATCATAAAATCTGTGTGTATGAATTTGTGAAAGCCACAAGAAGTTGCTCAAGATAGGGCTTTGTTATTTAGTGTAATGCGTGAAGATTAGCTGTGGTTTTTTAATGACACAATCTTTTTATCTGTTTTTTTTAAATTGCCACCAAATGGTTCCATACTGTGTGCTAAAAGTTCCACAAATGAAATATTGAAGTCATTTGCTTTATGTCAGTGATACCCTAATTAAGAAGTATCTAGTTTAGTCATGAAGCATACAATTTAAATGCTTAGAGTCTGGACATGTTGGTGCTAAAGCTCTGCACAAATTTCATTTGTTGTGAAGCAGGAATCTTAAGCACGGGGAAGGTAGAATTTTCTCTCCAGAGATTGAGTGTTTTTAATTTTGTTTTGTATTGAAGATTGGGCAATCAATTTGTGAATAGGTTGTGATTTGGGCTGCCTTTTCTAGTGACCATATATTTAATTGCTAGAATTAAATAGGTTGTGATATCTGGAGAATTTCAAATGAAATGAAAACAATAACAGTGTTAATGGGAGATGCATATCCCAATTTTTGGTTTATGTCTGCAGTGCAGAAGATGTCTATGGATACATCTTTATGATCTGAGATGTCCTGCTGTTTGTCAGTGCATCTGCTTAAAAAATCCCTAGACTTAATTTACAATGTTAAAATACTAAAAAACCCTTTAAATGTTTTAAAATGCATTTGTGGTTGCTGTTTTCTCCACAGTAGTTGTTCTTCAGTCTGTAATGTTGAATGCTTCAATTTTGGAGAGCTTGAAGTGGTAGAGCAAGAGCAGTGAAGGAATGCTTGCATTCTATGAAGTTCAATGAGGAAATAGAGAATCACAAAGGAGCAAAAAAGAAAGGAAGTGATGGAGGGCATATTCCTGTTCAATGCTTTTTTTTCGCTTTCCTTTTCCCAGTTCTGTTCCATTTAAAGTTTTTCATTCTGTGGTGAACGTGAAAATGAACACTAAAAAATGAAATTGCGTATTTGGTTAATTTATATTTATTTGATTTTTTTTTACTTTGATTTATAATTTTATTTTCTTTATTTGTATATTTTGTTTTTTCAATTTCTTTTTGAGGGTTTACCGCTGTACTATTTACTAATTTAGAGCTGTATTTATTCTTATGTTAAGAGTGGTATCTATATTTTTTAAATATTCAAATTAAAATTGAATATGTACAATTTATTATATTTTTTTTTTTCAATTTCTTTTTGAGGGTTTACCGCTGTACTATTTACCAATTTAGAGTTGTATTTATTTTTACGTTAGAGTGGTATCTATATTTTTTAAATATTCAAATTAAAATTGAATATGTACAATTTAATTTTTAAATTTTAGATTGAAAGGACACTTTGAATAATAAAACAAAAACATTAAATCTACATATTTACTAAGTTGCTGGTTCGGATTCCAGTACGGATGCGGGTTCGAAATTCGTCCAATTTTTTTTGGGGTTGGGTTTGGATTTGTTTTGGGTTCGTCCGTACATGAATATATATATATATATATATATATATATATATAAAATAATAAATAGTAACTAATATTAAACTTAATAAATAACTAATTTATCAGTTATTAGTAAAATAATATATATTTAAAGTACCATAGTCTAAAAACAATAAAATTCTATTTAATACTAATTTACTAATAATTTAATTGACATTTAATAACAATAGCATCTTTAAACTAATTGCAAGATTATTCATTAATAACAGATGATATTAAATTTAATAGAATTCTAATAAATTAAAAACCGAAAGTTCAACCTAAAATTTATTCAGAATCACACGTGCTGTTTCGTTTATTGTTTTGATGGGAAATTGTGGAGGCCGTAAAAAAACAGCGGAGGAAGTGAACACGAAACTGTCGAAACTGTTTACAGAGTCAAGAACTGCTGAAGAAAGATAAACTGTAAAAATCGCACACATTATTTAACGACTTGTGTTTTTAATTCAGCGCCAAATTTTAGACGAATTTGAGTCGAACCCGAATTTGGAACGAATTGAATTACTAATTTTGAGTTTTCTGGACGAATCCGGTAACTTAGCATATTTACATTTTTTAATTTTTTATATTTAAATTTGTCTCTAAGAACATGTCTTACTATTTTAAAAAAAATAGAACAAAAAATTTATACATAAAATATGTCAAGTCTGGAGAATTTCTTCAATATAAGAGAGACATCAACTAGGTCATCTAGGTTGAGACTTTTACCTCGCAAGAAGGTTTGTCCTACATAATTTGGCGTTTATTCCTACAATTTAACCAGAGCAGGTGAAGAATATGCCATTGCCAATGGAACCAAGTGATATGATTTCATCTTATGTTGCCGGATTGACCTATTTCCCCACTGATTCCAGGTTTGATACATCCCGGAATCACGTACTGCCCCCTGTAGAATCAACCAGGATTCACATTTATGAAGCTAAAATGTTTTTTTCCAACACTGGCTGAACTTAGGGAAATCCAATGTAGATGTGTTGTTTTGTAGCTGATTCTGAGGCAATGCCAGTGTCAGACACTATTTTATGATTGTTTTTAAGTTCTTCATTTAGAAAAACCCTAGCCAACATATATTGTTTGCAAAAGGTGTTAATGTTGCCTAGTTTTTACTGTGCCTGCAAGAGTAGGAAAATGGAAACCCTGACCCTGTAACTGCTCAGTGTGCTGCATGATCTATTGCCATCTGCCCTTAACTAGTGACAGGCAAGACTATGTCTGTGTTTTTATTTAAGTATTTACAAAAATTAAAATCTGTTTTAATTAAACTGTGAAAATATTAAATGTTTTCAAAGCTACTATTAAATGAAATTTCATAGTATATTATAAATAGTATATTTGTTAAAAATACCGAATACGATATATTATAAATATATATTATTCTAGTGTTTATAAATGTTATTATACTATATTAGTAAACTGTAAAAGACAATATTTTATAAATATTATATTATTTTTTAGATAGAGCGTACAATATTATCAATGTATTTGCAAACTGTATGTTACAGCTGAATATATGTAATAAATTAATATTTATAGTACTTGAAAATTAAAAAACCAAAAATCGATATAACTATACAGTATTTTTTAGTATAAAACAAACGAAAATAAAAATATTTAATATTACATTGAGCGATGATGCTGGTGAGCGCTACCAATCCTAGGGTCTTCGCATCTTTGCAACTAGCGATGGGGGCATCTTTGAGCTGCCCGCAAGGTGTGGGGCTTTCGGTGAGTAAGGATTGCCGTTTGAATGTGAAACGAACTTACACAGAGGTGGCATGCAGTTAGACTGGTTTAGGGCAGGGGAATAATGCCATTGGTTTCCATTACAAGGGGCGTTTAAATGTATTAGGGCAAAAGGCATCTGGTGCAGGATGTTTGTTAGGGAGTTCACCGATGCAAAGCTAGAAAACAGGGGCTGTTGGCCAATCCCTCCCTCTTGGGCTTCGGGCTTCATTGAACAAGCAGGTTTCTGGTCACATAAATCAGGAAGATACGAGGTTGGGCTCTGTTCTTTCACCATCATGTGAAGCTTTAACTGTGGATTTAAAGGAAGAGGTGGAAAAGGAGATGGAGCATTATGTTAGAGTTTTTTCAGAACTGGGTTTGACTGGTCATTTCAGTGGTTATTAGCCAAGCTTGAAAGACCTTCATGAGTGGATTACTGATTGGGAGCCCGTCTTGGACAGGTGTGTCCAAATTTACCTAGTTGCTAGATGGTTTCTCATTGTGGTTTTTGAAAATATTCAGGACAGAAATAAGATTTTATGTGAAGGACAAGTTTCCTTCAATGGCATTTGACATTTTGCTCTGTTATAAAAGTTTTGATAAGGTGCTGCTCTGGGTGAGATTGACTAACCTCCCTTTGCATTTCTGGTTTGATTCTTGCTTTGAGGTTATAGGGAATTATTTAATTAGCTATCTGATGGCGGATGAGGGCTCTTCAATCCTCTTGCACTCAACTTATGCTCGAATTTCGGTGGAGATGGATGTGTCCAATGTGCTCCCCAAAGAAATCTCGATTAAATCTTTGCAAGGCTGCTGGGAGCAGCCCTTGGACTATGAGGGAGTTCCATTTAGGTGCAGAAAATGTTTTCAAACTGGGCACATGGCTAACCAATGTCCCAAGCAAAGTGGGGTTAAGATAGCTTCCAGGTGGAAAGAAGTATCTCCCATTAACTATACGGTGGAGACAAAGAATGAGAGCCAAAAAACTTAAAAAGTTACTCTCGGGCTGTGAATAGTAAGGGGTGCAAAGGTTTTCTGAGAATTCAGATCAGGTTGTGCAACCAACTAGGAACAATGCTAATGCTGGTCCTGTGGCTGTAATAAGGAATTGAGTTTCAATAAAGGAGCAACAATGCTAGAATGCAAGGAGAAGAAAGGTCCGGTAGGGTCCTGTGAAAAGGGGAAGAGTCCTTAGTTAACAGAAAATCAGGGTCTGCAAGCTGAGCGTAATTTGGCTGACAAGGTAATGATTTTCCAGGCTACATCTTTGGATTGGCAGTTAGAGGCAGTCAGGGTGGAAGATCTGTGGCAAACCGTGAAAGGGAAAAAATAGAAGAATACGAAGGTGTCCTTTGACTTGAACCTCTGGACTCACACTAAGGGAGGAGCTAGTGACCAATCTTGATTGACCTGTTTATAGGTCTTTTTTCAGGAACCTTCTTTTGTTTTTAGGCCAACTATTGGATCCTTAATTTGGGAAGGTGATATCTCTGATTGTTATCATCCCTGGTTTGGGCCAGGTCAACATCGATTTGGTAATAAAAATAAAAACTTATCACCGATTAACAAAATATTACACTAAATATTTATTTTTATAAAATATGAAATAAATAAAATATTTTAATATTATATCAAATTTTAAAAACACTATATAAATTAAAAAAATGACATTAACTGATAAAAAAAAATTGACATTTGTTCTTGAATTTTTTTTCAAACTTCTTGTGGTATTATGTATTTAATTGTTGTTTTTAGGCTGCAAATTGTCTGGCCTTGTTGCTGTCCTGATGTCCTGCTTACGTGCAGGTCTGTGGCATTTGGGATTGTAATGAACATTGGTAAAATGAACTTGTTGCTGTAATCATTAACACTGTTTAAGGTTTAGTGATAGAAGCACTATCAAAGAATTGAAATGGAATCCCTGGATTTTGAACACGTCGAGTTTGCTTGACTAAATATTTCAATTCTTGAAAGGATTTGCTTGAAGTTTGGCAGTCTCCATGGACGTAGAAGTGTTGGAAAAGGATATATCGCTATCCTTATTTACCACTTCATAATGGTGAAGATAAATTGTGGACATAACAACTAACAAAATATTTGAATAAGCATTTATGACCTTAAGTTCTTTGGAGCATGTTTTGAATATCTGCATTTGGTGTCAAATTCTGCTTATACATGTGCTGACTTTTCTCCATGGCACAGCCTTTTATACATGCATGCCATATGCACATATATTTGTATGTTTTTATATATGCATACTTTAGGCTCTATATTGCAATATGGCCAAGGTCTACTTTGCCTTTTGTTATACTGTGATCACTTTGAAGAGGTAAATGCTAGTTTTCTGCTGTACATTTTTGCTTTTTTCTTTCTTTTTATATTTTGGACATGAATTTTCGTAATGCAAAAATTGTTGCTCATCTCCAGGGTATCAAATGTGCCATAAACTATTTATTTTATTCCGAGATTTTGGTTCTCACAGTTTCTGCATCATTATGCATTATTGAAGTTTCTTATCTCATTTTTGTTTTGAATATGCTTTTCCAGCATATGCATGACTGCCCCCTCAGGCATGGCAAATAGAGAGTTATTTATGGCAAATAGAGAGTTATTTCATTTTGTTCTATCTACACTACTTTAATGTTTTTGTATATGCTTGCATACTTTAGGCTCTATATTGCAATATGGCCAAGGTCCATTTTGCCTTTTGTTATACTTTGATCACTTTGAAGAGGTAAATGCTAATTTTCTGCTGCACATTTTCGTTTCTTTTTAAATTGTGGACATGTGATGGTGTATATCATAGGATTTATGAATTTTTGTAATGCAAAAATTGTTGTTCATCTCAAGGGGCATCAAAAGCGACATAAACTATTTATTTTATTATGAGATTTTGGTTTTCACATTTTGCGCATCATTATGCATTATTAAAGTTTCTTATCTCAATCTTCTTTTGAATATGCTTTTCCAGCATATACATGACTGCCCCTCAGCCGTGGCAAATAGAGGGCATTTCATTTTGTTCTATCTGTACTACTTGGATGCCTTTGGCCATCCTAATTCAATGACATTTATCTGAAAATTTTCATGTGTCTACAGTTTAATTTACTCATTCTGCTCGGAATATGCTATATAAGTTGGGCAGCATATCCATCATGGTGTTCATAAGAACAACTCTTTTTCAGTAGTTTTCCTCAGTTTTTTTTCGTGAATTTCTGGGGTGATTTTTTTTGAATAGATCTGGGATTTTGTTTATTCTTTGAAATTAAAAATAATAGCGTTTTTGTAAAACTAAAAATGTTCCATTCTCAGATGACTGGTATACACAAAAGTTGTATCCAGAAAAATGATAAGAGTTTTTACTGCTCATTTTCTATGTGTAAGTCAATCAAGACCTTGCTCAGGCCAACTCAGCATTTTTCGCTATAAAATTCTCTTTAAAGTTTGACATTGGCAATAGATGTACTTGGGTTTTAATCATTTGAACCATATAAATGAAGTCTAATGCTAGCAAATGTCACATATTGTTAAGGCTTATTCTAAAATTGAAGAGCATCATTAACTATTGAACTTATAAAAACTAATTGAATATTAAATGTTTCTATATCTGGAATAGTTAAGATAGCAGGTAGAAATATGAATATGGTTTTGTGAGCTAGTAACTAAGAATATTTAGCTTTTTAATAGTATATTAATCAGATCTCTGCAGATTTTGGTGATTGAGCACAGTAATGAGTTCAAATTTTAGATGCTAGTATCGAAATCTTCATCTGTTATAATATGTTTAGAATTTCTTGATTCTGTTAAGTCAAATAGAAAATCTCATGTCTTGCTGTGATTTTAAAATCCTGATGCTGTGTTGACCTGGGCTCTGGTTCTAGTAGGAGTCTAGCTATAACCTTGTGTGGTGGCTTAACACTATAAAATTGTATATAATTGGTTTATCTGTTAATGAATAGTTTCTTGTTCATATTGTGATTTCTGATCTTTTCATTGTTTGTTTCCTATTATAATTTATGACAACTTTTATGTATTGCATATCAAAGTTTAAAATTCTGTTTGGTGCAGGGTTTTGTTGCCAGGCCCGATTCTCAACAAGATGGCTCCTTGAACTTGATGATATGGCAGTGCATCATTCCAGGAAAAGCTGGGGTATGTACATTCCTTCTCTTAAAAATGGAAAACCAGTCTCATCAGTTCACTTTTTTACAATACATCTTAATTTAATCTCTCTTAATTTTTTATATAGACTTTTTAAAGATATATATGCTAGTTATATTCAAACAATGCAATAGTTGAGAGGAGCTTTTATTCATTGTCACTGGTCCATTGGTACTTGATTGATTACTTAGGCACTTTGAAGTTTTTAGTGCCACCATTTTCTGAGATGTACACATTTTTCCCAGAAATAGAGGAGCATTTTGTCACTGTTACTGGTTTTCTATTGGTACTTGTTTGCCTTCATAGGTGCTTCAAAGTTTATATTTTATTATTTTACCGTTTTCTGAGCTATTATATTCTTGCCATAAACGAATTGTAGAGAATGTTACAGAAACTGTTACCAGGAAATTCTATTAGAGGAACACAGGCTGCATTCTTGTCCTTGAACCCACAGTTTCTGGTGATCACATTTAGTCAAGATTTAACCGCCTCCTTGGTCATTTATATACATTCCTTAATTTTATTGAAGTGTTCATCCCTGTATCCATATTCGAGTCCCAGGTCTCCAGGTAACTATCGACCACACAAATTTTTACAAGTTTAGACATCTCATAATAGTAATTTTAAAAAATTGATTATTCCTGGATAATAAGCTTTGTTAAATGACAGGGATTCCTGTTTACACTAATGGCTTCTATTTTTGTACAACATTGGGCAAACAAGATTTTACAAGTTTACATATTTATTAATAGGAATAGGTAAAAGATGCGCTTAAAGGATAACGAGATTTGTTAAAAAATAGGAATTCCTGGTTGCACTAATGGATTGTATGGTCATAATAGATATAAATTTGAATAATACAAGTATCTACATCTAATAACAGATAATATAAAAAAAGATAAGATGGAGCAGGCAAATCGGATCTGTTAAATTCCAGGAATACCTGGTTACAGTAGTGCATGATCAGTGCTAAATATAAATTGACTACTTACTTTAGATCGATCTCATACAAAATTTTTAGATTAACAGTTATTGAGATTGAGCTCATAATCATGTCTCATAAACACTGGATTGATGAGCATGGATCTTTTAATGGTTTTGAGTCTTTTGACATATTGTGCCCACTGGACTAGGGGAGTGGAGTCTATTCTGCGAGCCACTCTAGTACTTGGAAGATTATCTGAAAGGTGGAGGCCATTTATTGTTTCAAAAAGGGCTATTTTGGGGTAGCTTTTAAAATTAACGTGTTAATGAAAGGTATTTAATTCACAAACAGTGTGATGACACTTTGATGTAACAAATAGAATGACTCGTTGCACAAGCTATGAACCACCCCAATTTTGTTTATATTTAAAGTCTTCATTGTGAATTCGGAAATTAAAAAAATAGCTTAAGCACATGGTGCGTTCCACTTTATTTTTCTGGGTTGGCTGATGTGGCAGTGTAGTGAATCAAGCAATATAGGGTGCTCTAATTTTTTATGCATATGCTTTTTTCCTTGAGTATATTTTGCTGATCATTTAATTTGGAAACAGCTTGAAGTAAGCCCTGCAGATGTAGTGGGTGCTTCGTTTTGGAAATGGTGCCCATTAGGAAAGTGGCTGTGATATTTTTGTCAGTGAGAAGATTAAAAAAGATGATATTGAATTTGAGGAAATGTGAAGGTTTTATTAGATTTAAAGTTGTTTGAGAATGGTACATGTTATTTCAATCTGTAGCACATTAAGGAGCTTTTGGGTGTTTGTGCTGTAACAGAAAATAGAGATTCTATATTAAATAATATCATGCCATCATGGACAGTGAAGTTTGTTTAGCCTTTTTTGAGTATGTAAATAGTGGACTTGTTTAAGCATAGTTTAGTCCACTTTTCTATTAATTTTTCAGAGATATGAAAGTACATCTGAATGGTATGGTTTCTGCTTCAGGTCAAAGTGCTATCATGCCTTTTGACTGAAGATTTTCTGTTGATAGTGTTATAGAGGAATTGTCTTGCTATTACTTCGAAAGTTCTGATTGAATTCAATGTTTTCCATTTAGGGTTAAAATTTCCTTCTGATTTTGATATTTGTAAACAATTCTGGCTTCCTCAAGATGAAATTTGTGTATTTAAGGTATTTAATAATCCTTGATGCATACTATATAGTAGTTTGGAAGTTCATAATAAGGGAAGGAAGACTTATATTTATGTCTTAAGGTTTATGTTTAATTAAATATCCAGATCAATTATGTTATACCGAAGGGTCAAGATGGGGTTCCGGGAAGTATAGCTATATCCAACTATAGTTTCCCACCCTGCTTCCCATAGGACCACCCACAATAATAACGAAAGAGGGGCCGCCGCTTACTCTATAATAGCCTGCGGGTAGTGGTGGGTGGGGGGAGGCCCCCTACTATTCGCCAGGGGATAGTTGGTGGTGAGCATGGCACTGAATTCGTTTGGATACTACTTTTGGATCTTAAATGAAGTAGTAGATCTTGATTCTTGATCCTACTTTTGAACTTGATTACAATAACAGATTTACTGGATTTTGATAGTGCAATATTGATGGTTGCAATTGGTCTTGATTCTTGATCCTATTTTTTAACTTGATTACAATAATAGATTTACTGTATTTTGATAGTGCAATATTGATGGTTTCAACTATTCTTCAGCTCACTGCAGTAAATAAGTTATTACATACTATAAATCTACTATTGGTCACCACATTTTGCAAGGCATGTTGCATTATACTTACAGATCATAGTCAAACTTTTGATAAATTTTTGGGAGGTAAATTTTAAATTTTAATCACACCATCCACGTCATAAATCTATTATGGATCATAAGGGGTTAGTGGAACTAAAAAATGCAACTGCTAATAATATCAACTCCCCTAAAGTACCAACCACCTTAGTTTTTACTGATTTGTTCACATTGCATTCCTTTTTGGTAGTAAACACCTGGAGCAGATAAATATTTTGCAGATCATTTCCTTCTTAAGATTCTTCTAGTTGTGAATTGTTCTAGTTTGTTGTGTTAGCACCGTTGCTATATTGCTTCTTCAGCAATAAATATTGTTAATATAGCAAATGCTTACTGTGAAAGGTGTTTATTCAGATTTAAAGTTGAAGTACTGCAACCTATAATCTCAGAAAATACTAATATTTTGTACTCCTTTACAACTGTTATATCCTGAATGTTGAAGTTGAAGTTTCATGGTAGCCTTGCAAGGCCATGATGTTGGATACTGATTTTGCCGGAATCCTTGCATTTCCCAATTTCAGATTTTGTAAAAGCTCTTCCCTATTTATGCTTGCTTAATGTGGTGCGGATCTTACAATTTATTGGAATTCTTTGCACTGAATAGCATTTAAAATTTTCTGTCTATTTTCACTGTTACGGTGCAGGGTGTATCCCATTTGCTTTATTTAGTGCAATATTATGACACCTAATAATATTATCAGCTAGCAAAAATGCAAGAGTAGAGTTGTTTTTGTTTGACATGCTCAGTTTAACTGCCAAAGATGGTTTTGTACTATTTGCTCAATAGTGATGGTAGTTTAGGCTGAAAGGGTTGCTCATAATTTAGAATCTAAATATTAGTTTTGTACTAGATCAATAGTAATGGTAGTTTAGGCTGAAAGGGTTGCTCGTATTATAGAATCTATATATTAGTCTTGTACTACTTGCTGGCTAGTAATGGTATAGTAGGCTGAAAGAGTTGCTCATTATTGAGAATCTATATTTAAGTGTATCTTCAGGACAGTGGGTTTACAATCACAAAGCTCTTCTTTATATATTATTATAAATCAATCTTTGGAGGCCGAAGTTGCATGAGCTGATTTTGATTTCTATCTACAGACCGACTGGGAGGGTGGATACTTTCCGCTAGCAATCCATTTCAGTGAGGATTATCCAAGTAAACCACCAAAGTGCAAATTTCCACAAGGGTTTTTCCATCCTAATGTGTATCCATCTGGAACTGTCTGCCTCTCAATTCTTAATGAAGATTCTGTAAGTAATTGAATTATATCAGTTTCTTATTTGATTGGTATCACATTGATTCAAGTGATTGTTGAATGCGGAAGTTGAAACTTTGGATTAGTAACCATTTGAATCTGATTTTTTTGTGCTGGATAGGGATGGCGACCAGCCATTACTGTGAAGCAAATACTTGTTGGCATTCAGGACCTACTAGATCAGCCAAATCCAGCAGATCCTGCTCAAACAGATGCTTACCAGCTCTATATGCAGGCATAATTTTAAGAAAACTTTGCTATGGTTTTATTCATACAGTTTTCTTTCATAAAAGATTGTTAATTTATTAGCGGTTATCGTTTAGATTTCTGTATTTCCTTATCAAGTTTTAGTCTCACTACTAAAATCAACGGTAAAAAGAATCAAAGTGCTTTTAAAATTAAAAATTCTAAAGGAATTTTCATTGCCTCAGCTGCTCTCTCCAACAAATGTTCTTGTAAAGTTTGATAGTATCTCATATATCAATGATATTGCAATGGATGGATGCCCATACGAGTCTTATATTTATTTTTTTCCCTTAATAATTAGTTGGCCTTAAACCTAGTCGGCCCTCCTTATTGAAATATTCTTATTAAACAAGGGTTGCAATTTAAGGTAGCAATTTTCTCTTAACACACTGGGGACATGACAACCTAAATTGCCTTGCTTAATAAAATTAAGGCTGATAGGTGGGATCAGACAAGATCATGACACATGTCTTAATCCTATACAATGAGGGGAACTAACTAGATAAATATTAAATGACCTAGGAGAAAAAGTAAATGCCAAGATAAGGTAGGATAAGATCTATTTGACAACTAAGACCTATAGAGAGATTCATAGGACCCAAGTAAACTTAACATGTGAATAGGATTTAGTATCCCATTAGAAATTGTGTTTTATCTTTTAGAGATATGATGTTTCCATGGTATACGATAGTGTATCGTAGTGCTCTTCGATTGAATTGTGTATGCTATATTTATTTATTTGTGTTTGCCCAAGGTAAATCATATTTATGCTAATTAACAATTACATATTAATAGTTGCTTGAATATTGATGTCATCATTAAATGTTTATTTGCACATGTAGAGTTCTTCAGGGTATGGGTTTGGCCATACTATATAAAATTATAGACTATTGTAAAATATACAAATAATATTCCGTGATATAAATATAATATTTCTATCAATGCTCCATCAAGTTTCGGGGACGGGGACGATAGGGGATGACGAGATATGTTTCCAGTACAGGGGTACTTTTGGGTCATTTTGTGGGGGACGACTATTAAAAAATAAAGAAATTTTTAAATTTAAGAACAATTTCAAATATTCATATCATAATTCTGTTAAAGGATTCATTATGGAAATTGTAGAATCTTAATGCATAACATTAGAGTTGAATTGAGATATCACATGAGCAATGACAAACAAATTAACAAAATTCAAAAGCTTTCGTTGTTAATGTGCATGTATTTTATAAGAGAATTATAACAAAATGGTCAAAGGCTCCAAGTTTCATTTATAAAGTGACAAAAGCATAGAAAATATATGGCTGTTTGTAACCAGCAGATGCAATCGGTAGGTCTATATCAAAATTGGAGCTTGAGTTTGAGTCACTGCTAGTATAAACGGTTGTCTTAGACAATAGAACCTGAAGTCCCAAGTTTTTGAGTCCCTGAAATGTGATGGGGATGGGGGTACCAAGGCAAGGGGCAAGTCCCTGAGGAGCACATTTTTTATATTATATTCATATTTATAACATGTTATATTTATATTTAATTGATATAAAATATAATATGTAATAATGCTCTATCAATAATATAACTTTTATGATCATAATTTTTTTTAAATGAATTAGTTTGGGTTATCTATAGGATGTCTTGCTTGAAAATATAAACATACTCATACTACCTGCCCAAAGAAAGCATCGAATAGGGACAATGCATCTGAACCAATATACGAGATCAATGATAACAATATCCGAAGACAACTCAAAAACAAGATGTTCACACCACTAATCACCTCCAAGTCCCACCAAGCAATGCTAGAGGCCAAAGCTGCTCCTCATTTTGTTATTTAATTGATATAAAATATGATATGTAATAAATGCTCTATAACTAGTATAACTTATTATGGTCATAATATTTTTTTTTAAATGAATTAGTTTGGGGAATATATAGGGTGCCATGCTTTAAAATATGAACATACTTATACTACCTGCCAAAAGAAAGCATCAAATAGAGACAATGCATCTCAACCAACATATGAGATCAATGATAACAATGCCTAAAGACCAACTAAAAAACAAAATGTTCACACCGCTAATCACCTCCAATTTTTCCACTAAGCAATGAAGAGGCCAATTTGTCTTTTGCACCATAAACACTTGGTAGTGTTGTGGGGCTTAAGACTTTGAAACATGTGCCATGGATGGCCTTCTCTTCTAATTTTGCTCTATGTATTGAACGACTGAAAAACATGGGTAGTGTTTGGAAATAAAATTTTTGTAATAGAAAAATTTAGGACTGCCATGCGGACTAATCACACTGGTCGGAAAAATGCTTATTACATCAAAGAATTTAACCCTACTTGTAAACATGGGCAAAAAACTTATTTAGGGGCAATTATTAAAGGAAATACAAGGTTGTTAGTTGCATAATAGAGGATGGGTTCACGTTATCGTAGGTATGAGATGGGTAGGTGGAAGAGGCCCAAAGAAGTATAGGAAGAGAGAACTTGCATATTCCGCAATATGGGTGCAATAGAGACAGAATGACACTTTCTCATAGAATGTGCAGCGTATGAGGATATCCATGCTCAGTGCGAATACATCTTGAAGGTTGACAACATGCACCATTTATTTGACGAAAATAAGATAAACCAAACTGCTAGCTTTTTAGTCAAGATTCATAGCAGGAGATCAGACATTGAAATGAATATGAAGATAGTTTAAGGTTGTGATCCCTTGGTCCCTTGGACTGATCAGTCTCATGGATGTCATTAAAATCATTCATTCGTTTATTAACTCTTTATGATGCAAAGTTTTGAGGCTACTTTCCCCATATTAGAGCATTATGTCCTTAGAACGCACACCCCTTGAACTAGGGATTGAATTTTATCAACCAGCACCACCACCTTCTCATCACCCTTCTCATTAATATCTTCACTAATCCACCGACACCCAAATAAATTTTTATCGGGAGTAGTGATGAATGCACAAAATTATCTAGCATGACGATTTAAAGTAGCCATAACCATGAAGTAGCATCCGTCTTTAGATGATAGATGAATCCTTGACTCACCATCATCTTTGGAATGAGGCCTCCCTCTTCTAGAACAACTTTTACAAACCTAGGACAGCTTTGGAATTGCAATAAAAAGTTGGAGCCAAGTGCCTATCAATGACAATCACCATATTCATTTGGTCTTACCAGATTTAATTTTAGTTTGCCCACACATGATCAGTTGAGAGTGACACCAGAGAAAAGATTGCACACAGCTTGCACGTCCTACACATACGATTGGCACATGCCACAAAATTGTATTAATGCTTAGTTGTATTGAGGGTGTCAACTAATGGCATCACACACTAACTTAATGATTTTTCTTTGCCTCAGCTGTTCTCTCCAACCAAAGTTCATGCAAAGGTTGATAGTATCTTATATGTTGATAAAATATATATTTATGCTAATTGAGGTACTATTTTTAATGCTAATTTTCTCTTAACTAATAAATATATTAGAAAATAAATTATAATACTAAGATAAAATTATCGTTTATGAGGACCCTTGACACGAGTAATACTTTTTTTGAAGAATACATTGAGCAGAAGATTTGGAGAAAGAGGTCATGAATGTGCAAGGCAAATAGTGCTACATGCAGAGCTGAATCTGTCAAAAATCTGCTCAGAAAAATCAGAAAAAATTGCCTTGAAATTTGTGCCATAAGAGTAGTTATAAAAGGTATGTAAGGTATAAGTATAAGAGTTACAGATGAAACTTTGGCATACTATGTAAGGTTTAAACTAATAAGCATTAAAAACATGGCAATGATTGCATTGAAATTGAACATTAACAATGGTGGGCAGAGTTTCAAAATCTGAACATTTACCCTGGTGGGCAGAGTTTCAAAACTGTGGGAGCAAACCAAGAAAAAGTATACGAATTGCAAATGAAACTTTGTCATACTAAGTGGAGTTTTAAATCAATATACATAAAAAAATATGGCAATGATTGCATTAACAATAATAATGATTAGTGGAGGTTTTGGGGCAAAGGGGTAGTGCTCCACAAGTTTAAAACTTTAAACTAATAAAACATAAAAGACATGGCAATGATTGCATTAACAATACCAATGGTGGGTGAAGGTTTGGGGTCAAGGGGCACCTCCCCTCGTGGGGGTTTGGGGTAGGGTTCCCAACGGGGTTAGCAACATCCCTTGTGGGGGTTTGTGGGTAGAGGTGATAGTGGGGTTAAGGGGCAGTGACCCTTGTAGGGTTTGAGGACAGGCACAAGATGACCTCCAATACCTCACAGATCTTCATTACGATTGTCATTTTCACCAATTTATCACTTTTTTTATTTATTTTCAGTTGTAGTTTCTAACAAGGGGCCGCATGAGACCACTAGGCACCCCTCTGCTGGCCAGGGAACTCTTGGGAGTCTTGGGGATGTCTTGTTGTCCTCAATGTCCTAGCATCTTGGTGGTGTCTTGGTTGGGTGGCAGGGGGATGTTTCCCTGAAGATGCTCTCTCTTGGAAACGTCACCGGCTAGGAAATGTGAGGATTTTGGGGGAAGGGAATAGGTCCTTGTGGTTCAATGGCTACAACTTTGAAGTTTGCAGAAATGGCTACGATGTCATTGACTTATACAACGCAAAGATGTAAATGGTTAGTGTTTTATTTTTGTTTTTGTTACTTGTTCACTTTGAAATACTTATATTTTTACATTTCTTGCACTCTCATCCTGATGATGGATCACGGAGTGTGATCCGAAATTTTGATGCTAAAACCACTTGCACAATAAAATCCAGAAGCAAATAATCGATTTAAATAGATTGTGGAAATCTGATAATGTTGTTTGAAATACTTGTTTAGCACAACAACAATCTGGAAACAAAATGATATTAAACTCTAGAGGAGAGAAATTGTGATAAACCTGCCCCAAGTACGAAAATCTTGCTGCAAAGTTGTCAGAGTAAACAGCTAAAGAAAAGCAAAACAAGCAGGGAAAATACTAGTATAAAACTTACTGAGGGGTGCAGGTCAGTTTTTATGCATTTATTTTGCAAAACATGTGATGAATTGCAAAACAATTGGCATGAATGGGTGAAAATTGACAAAAAAGTGCCTGTCAAGGCTTTACTCAAAAATCAAAACAAAGCCTACTTTGAGGCTTACAGAATGGCACATTGATGAGGACTTTGCATTTGCTATTCCTCTTGCTCTTACACTCATGCTTCCTAACGTGCTTACTTCCCAACTCTCTTTCTCTTGGCTTGCTGCTTGCTGTTGCAACTTTCAACCATGCTGTTGAGTTTTGGTAGTGATCTGGAATTAGGCATAGATGCCTATTTATATGCTTTTTGTGATTGTTTAGGGGGTGGGTGGGGTTCATAGACCATTAGCGTTAGGGTTTGTGGCATAAAGATCCATTTTTTAAATTTAAAATAAATGGACTTTTTGGTTGATCTATTGTAGGGGATGCTTGCAAGTCTCATGTGTGGTAGATGATTGGTAGTCCCTTAAGTGTCTTGGGGATATCGTGAGTGTATATATCGAAGACGACTCACTTGTTTATCATTGTAGAGCACCTACAAATTGTTTAGTTCTGGCTTGTTCATGTAGTCAATATATTGCTGTGTGACCAAAGCTTGGAAGTCATTACCTCTATATTGATTGCTTTGCTTTGCATCCCTTTTAGACACCTACAGACTATGCCAAATGTTGGCATATTGAATATGGCACACAAGGCATCCATTCTGGTGTAAAATGTGAACACAAACATTTGGTTATGTCCCTTTGTTTCGGACAAATGCAAAGCTAGTTATCTGCTTATCGTTCTTCTTGAGTCATCAGTAGCTGGTAAATCACTTAGATAATTCAACAAGCTTTTTCCCCAGCATGATTTAGAGTTCCATATTTTTGAATAGGAAACTTAGATCGATCTGAAATCCTCTTGTCTATAAATGCCTTGCTGTTAAATCACATCAGTTCAGTCATTAGGTTTTCTGTCTCCTGTCAGGCTTTTGTTTCTGTTCCTTGAGTTGGTCTCCATGTGCGTTTTCTTTGTAGTAAATAACCATGGATACTTTCTGTATCTAGTGTGGTGAGGAGTCACCAATGTAGTAAATGTTAATTTGGCCTTTTGTTGAGTTTGCAACCTACTTATGCTTAGAAAATTTGTAGCTTATGCAGGAATAAAAGAGATAAAAATTAAGTGCCAAGGAACAATTACCTAAGCATGTATGTAAATGCAAACATAGGTGCGAGAAGGATTGAGAGAGATGTGTTTTGACTTGCACAGAATATTTTCTTACAACCCCTACATTTTTTATACAAGGCACTTAAAAATGTAATGTGAAATCTGCTTCACAGCAATTTGTGAAACTGTAATGTGAAATCTGCTTCACAACAATTTGTTCATGTTGCAATTACCTTTTAAGACTTGTTACTATGCAGGATCTTTTAAAAAAGACTTTTCAATATTGCTGGTTTATTTTTAATCTATGTTACCCCGGGTTTCTGGGACGGGGGACAGGGAAACAGGTTTCCGGGACAGATTATTTTTTACCCAGAGTAGGGGATGGCAGTGGGGACAGTTATATAAAAAATAGGGAAAATTTAAAATATATATGGAAATTTGAAATATACGTACAAAAACATGGATAAAACATGCTTCTATACATAATAGAACCTTAACATATCGCATTTGTGTTAAATAATTTAAATTGAGAGTTCACATGAGAATGGAAGTCAAACAAATTATCAAAATTCAAACATTAATTTTATGGGACAGCCAGGGGACAGGTTTCCTGAAATTTCCGTGTTTTTGGGACGTCCCTGTTTCTGGGACGGGTCAAATTATGCCAGAAACACGTCCCTGGGTAACACAGTTTTTAAGTGGATAAAAATGTACATAAAAGCAGTTTGAAAAATGTGCCAGTGCCATAACTCTTCAGATGAAGCAGTTAAGGTGTTTGGAAGTAAGCTTCTTCTTAGGAAGTTAAAGATTTAGTTCATACAGATCTGACAAAAATACTTGAAAAATTAATTATTACCAAATAGAAGGAGATTACTGCTTGAGTTTATCAACAGATATAGAAAGCTCCATTTTTTACTTTTTTTATGACGAACATATGGTCAAACTCCTCAAAATAATGTTCAATGGTAAATTAGCACTTAGCACTTTCGAATGCATTACTGTCAAACAGATTACATTATGATAATTTTTTTTTGTTCTTGCAAAACATGAATGATAAACAAAAGAACTCTTGATTAGGACTTTGTATTGCCAAATAATTGGAAGTTGGCAGATTGAGAAAGACAAAGATGATCAACAGGAAACAGAAAAAATCAGACCCCCAGATGGTGTAATATGCAGGAACTTACTAGTTTGGCATTTAGAAAGCGGAAAAAAATCTATGTTACCCCAGGTTTCCGGGACGGATTTTTTTTCTCGGAGCAGGGGATGGCAGGGGACGACAGTGGGAACCTTAACATATAATGGTTCTATAAAAAATAGGGAAAATTTAAAATATATAGGGAAATTTTAAATATTCATATAAAAACATGGATAACACATGCTTATATAAATTATAGAACCATAACATATAATGTTTGTGTTAAATAATTTAACTTTAGAGTTCACATGAGAGTGGAAATCAAACAAATTGTCAAAACTGAAACATTAATTTTATGGGACAGCCAAGGGAAAGGTTTCCGGAAGTTTCTGAGTTTCCGGGACGTCCCGAAAATGGGGACGGGTCATTTTTTGCCGGAAACACGTCCCCGAGTAACATATAAAAAAATACATACCATTAAACTTGAAGAAGAACGTAATTCTCACCAGAAGAGATCTTTAGCCTTCACTGCATAATTCATATGGGTATCGTATTGATTATAGTTTTAGGACTCAGATTTGGCAAACAAAAAAAGCATTAATGGCATTTAAAGAACATAAATGTCTAATTTGACTATCCATTTTTCATAAGTCAAACATTACACATATATGATAAAATTTGAAATTTCATTGTTTCAAAGTCAAACAGTATGGTGTAATACAACAAAAACTATAAATAGTAAATGTATTACTATTAACAGCATTATAACTGTTTACATATGATGATATGTCAAAATGAAAAAAAAAACAACCAAATATTTTAGGCCTCAAACTAAAAGGTAAGTTAGCATCAAAATGTTGATAGATTGTTTTTCAAAAATGTCCTCATTATCTTTCATTGTAGCCAATTCTGCTACTTTTGTTACTTCTCTCTCCGATTTTGCAAGATCTTGATCAATAGGACATCATTTTGTTCATTGATAGTTCATTCACCATAAGATTAATCTCATCTCAATCATTGGATTTGGGATAACAAATAAATTCGTAGATACGTTCTGATTCATCATTCTTGCTATTGCTTCTTTTGTCTTCTTCTATTCATTTTTTTTAAAAAATATTTCAAAGAGAGCAAGCTGGGCATTCATCTCTCTTTAACCTTCTAGAACACTTTAGGGCATGCTTTCACATTTTGTCCAGGTATTTTAGCGTGGTGCAGGGTCTTTTGTACCAATCATTTGTGTTGAACTTGACATTGCTGTTTTATCAAATCCTAAGTTGCTGGTTCAGGGACGGATTCGGGTTCGAGAATCCGGTTCATGGATTCGTGAAAAAAAATTCCCATTATGATTCGTATGGGTTTGTGTGTGTGTGTGTGTATATATATACACAAAAAAATAAGAGAAATATACATAATTCTAAAACTAAATCATTTCATAGTATGAATCTATGATGCTTGATCATTGATCAATGCCAAATCTCAAAGATAAACATTAAAAATTTAAGTAGTATTACTTGATCATTGATCTATGTTCACGATTATAAAGAAAATCAGCACACTGAATTACTGATTTACAAAATGAAAATTCAAAATATAGCTCATTAAAGTTTGACATGATTCAATGATCATCAATCATGAAAGACTAAAGTAGAGAGCAAATGTGAAATGAAATGTGTTTGGAGGCTCCATAATAAGGGTCGTTTTAGGGTTAGAAGCAAAATTTAAAAAAAAAAAAACATTTTTTAAGTGGGTTGGACCCACTTTTTAACATGCCTCACCGTGGGTCACTGGGATCCGCGCAAATCCGTCTGGGATCCTTGTGGTGCACGCTGGATGCCCACCGGTCCGTGCTGGTTCCAGGCAGGGTCCGGATCTGGACTTGTAGGTCTGTCAGGATCTTGACGGACCCACAGGGTCAGATCTGGACCCTGCCCAGAATCAGCGCGGATCCAGACCCGGACCTGGTTTGAGGTCCAGGGTCCGAATCCAAGAACTTAGATCAAATCTGTAGGGTTCTGCCAAAAATTAGCAGTAAGCAAAACGATCAACATTTATTTATAAAAAACACATTTGTGGGAGCACTCCCGTGCGATGAAGTCTCCCGTGCGATCTGCGATGCCTCATGCGAAGCATCCCGCTTCTGCTGTTGCGTCCGCCACTCCTTCTCCGTCCCCCATAGCTGCGGTTCCTGTCGTGGTGAGTGTGGGAGCTGCTGCTCCTGCGGTTGCGGGTGTTAGGGCTTCTGTGGAAGCGGATGCGGCTGCGGCTGTTAGGGCTCCTGAGGCTGGCCCTAACAGCTGCGGCCAAGTCTGTTAGGATTGCTACTGTAGGTGCCATTGCGGCTAGGGTTGTCGGTGGTGCTTCTAAGGCAACCGTTCCTGTTGCTGGGGCTTCTAAATCCAGAGGGCCTGCTCAGAGTTCTGTGGGGCCTGTTCCTTATCTTGTGGCTGCCCCCATCACTCTTTGTTTGGGGGAGGATACAGTTGTGGAGATAGAAAATTCTTTGTCTACTCTCTCCAACCAGGCGGTTATTTGCAGATTTAGGGGCTTTTGGCCAAGCCTCCCAGAACTTCATGCATAGATTTCCAAAAGCCGGGAACCCATTATTTTTGGTATTGTTCATATCTTCCCTCTGGCGAAGGGCTTTTTCGTTGCTAAATTCGATTGATATGGAGGATAGGAATCACATTCTTTGAAGCCATTTTTTAAGTTGGGATGATCGTTTTGTGCTTATGGTTAAACCCTGGCATGAGGATTTCAAACCATCTTCTGATACCTTCAACAAGATGCCTATCTGGGTGAGGCTTCCAAATCTCCCTCTTCATCTTTGGGTGGACTCCCTCTTGGAGGAGGTGGGTGAGGCTCTGGGAGACTTCTTGATGGTGGATACTGATTCTACTGACATCCTTCATTCTACCTACGCTCGTATTTTGGTGGATATTGATGCTTCTAAGGGCTTACCTGCGGAGATCAAGCTTGTCTCTCCTAAGGGAAGCTGGATTCAGTCTTTGGATTATGAAGGAATACCCTTTAGATGCCAAAGATGTTTCCAAATTGGCCATATTGCTGCAAAATGTGGTTTGGAAACGTCATGTTTCGTGGTGGAAAGGGGTTTCCTCTCAGCACTACACGGTTGAGAAGAGCACCTCTCAACGGAGTCTCTCTCAGGTTGTTGCTCCTGATTCTTCTATCGTTCCCCCTTTGTCTGATGTGGTAAAGGTTTCTGCCTCTTGCAATGTGCGGGTTTTTGATACTGGGTCGGATTTACGTATCGCTGAAGGTTCTTCAGATGCAGTTGTGGTTCAGACTGGTGATGCTGCCCTTTTGGGTGATGTTGCAGCTGTCTCTGGTTCAGCTGTCCTGATTGCTGATGATGTGGGTCTTGCTGTCCCTGTTTCTCCAAGGGGGGAAATAGGGTATAGTGGTATTGTTGTTCCTATCCCAGCTGTGGATGCTGGATTGGCGAGCCCTGTCTCTCAGGCTTTTGTGGGCTCTTCTTCTTTGGATTGGCATAATGCAGATGAGAAGGTGGAGGAAGGATGGACAACAGTTAAAGGAAAGAGATTAAAGTCTTCCATGCCTTCTTTTGAAATGAACTTACGTTCACATAAGAGTGGGCATAAATGTAAATCTTGATTGCCCTTTGTTGTAGTTTGTTGGTTTGATCTGTCTCTTTTTTGGGAGCATTGTCCGTACCCTTTGGGTTGATAGGTGGTGTTCCACAGTAGTTTTTTTGTCCTCGTAACGCTCTATCTTTTGTTGATATTGTAAAAGGTTTTGGGTCCTTTCAAAACTTGTTTTTACTTAATCAGAACATTTATTTATAAAAAATAGAATGTAAATAGAAGTTGTGTTAGGGAATAAGGGAAAATGGGAAAAGGGAAAAAATAGTTGTTTGATTGACGATTTGATTAATTTTGAATCCTTAAAAAATCTCTTCTCAAATTGTCTTCTTGCTAAGTTGATGCTTTGTGGGTGAAATGCATGAATAAGAGCAAAAACATGATGAATTTCCACTTAAAATATGATTTCTTAAGGTAAAAGAAAAATCAGCTTCCAACAGATTACATGGTTTTTATTGCTGGAATAAACTTGTGCACATACAACAATTCCTTGGAAGTGCTACTTTGATATTGGAATGATGGCGCTCTTAAATGTACCTGGGCTAAATAAAAGAATTCTCATACTTAAATTGGTATAATAGCAAATTGTCAATATTTATTTGTTCAAACTGACCACCTCAATTTTATCTTTTTTATTGCAGGACCCCAATGAGTATAAGCGAAGGGTTCGCCAACAGGCAAAACAGTATCCTCCTCCAGTATGATCTTCTACAATGGAGAGAGATTATGACGATTTGCAAGACTTTTACCTGTCTCCACTAATGTGGTTTTCCCAGATTAATATTAATATGAAGACAATTTGTGAAAACATGTGGTCGCTTATGTAAGACTAAACGAATTCCATTAAATGTTAACTGTATCATACAGATTTTTTTTTTGGTTGGTAACTTGTAGGTTACCTATAATTTGGTGGTCCTGGACTTAATAAATACAACTAGAATGGGTTTATTTTGGCTTTTGGGTTTCTGATTTTGTCTTTTCATTTCTAGATTGATGTCCACTTTCAATTGTTAGTATATTGTATGACGATAAATCTTTTGGAAAGCTCTAAAACCCGTTGCATCTCAACTAGCTCTCAGCAACTGCTTTTCCCAAAAGCTGGTCTTTGTTCAATATGATTTCTATGTTTGGGTGACCTATTGTAGAGCATTTACTATTTGTTAATTATAGATATCAACGCTTTAAACGATGACAGACTTTGTAAACTTCCATCAATGTGAGCAATGCTTTGAAATAGTTCAAAAGTGGGGCACGTCTAAGATATTCTTCTGAACAATTCTCATAAATCATAAATATAATGTGTACTTATTAACATAATAAAACATAGCAATGATTATCTCAGCTAGTTATCTCTGTAATTATTATCAAAGTAGCTTTACTTTCTTAGCAGAAGATAATGTTAGTTTTTTATGTTGGTTATAGAGATATAGAAAAAATCTAGTGTACGTGGCAGGCCTTTCAATATTTACGAAGTTCAGAATTTCAATATTGGGTTTGTTTTGCGAGTAAAATATGGTCTCTTCGGCTACTTATGTTTCATTATGTAATTAGATTTAGTAATTACGGCAATTCCTCGCAATTCTTCTGCTCCTCGCATCAGTAATTGCTATTATCATTCCACGTTGCTTGTTTGAGTAATCTTGCATGGTTTAGTTCTGTTTCCAGAGGGATTATCCTATGCATAGTTATTTTAAATTCTCATTGGTATATGCATTTGTTTCCTGGTTCTCTCAACGGGTATATCTGATTTTTAAAGCGAGTTGAATACATCTAGATGGTGTTTTTTTTTTTTATTAGAGTCAATGGATGTTTGGATGCTAGAAAGCGTGTGTTAAGATGGATCAGTATAATTCAACTCTCTTAAATAGAGTTCTAATAATTGTGCTGCCTGCTTTGTTTTTTATTCGATGTGGACATAAGATCATTATACCATTCGTTCATTTCTTTGTTGATTTGGCCTGTTTTGTTAAAATGTTTACAAAGAGTGCAAGGCCCGACATTATAAGGGATGAGGCTGGGATTGTGCCCCAGGCGAATTTGGCAGCGTGGATGCTCATCAGTCTTTGGTTCTAAGCTAAAGAGGCACGTGTGGGCTGGTATCAGGTTCCTAAACCCTCATATCATTCATTCATTTCTTTGTTTAGTTGGCCGCGGTGTTGACTGTTGATTACTGATTTCTACGTTTAAAGCAGGTTTAGGCTGTACACTGTAACAGTGTTGACGTTGACACATTGACAGGTGACTTAACATCAACTCACTAATAAATTTAGAGTTTGTGCTATAATGCAAAGGATTCAGCAACTAGGGGCTTCATGTTGATAAGATAAAACAATTCATCGAAGCTCAAATAATTGGCTTCCTATATAAAAGATTTAAATGTAATTTAATAGGATGCTTTGAAACAAGAAACATGAAACATTTCATCGAAGCTCAAATAATTGGGTTCCTATATAAAGGTGATTTTATAGGATGCTTTGAATCAAGAAATTAGTCATCAGATATGCCTGCACGAGATTTTTATCCACAGCTTAATGTTAATATTATTGAGTACCTGCACGTGGATTTGAACATGTGGGTAACTATTTATTTTAATATTAATTATTATAGCTGTTGTGTTGGGCTTAGTGCTTGTGATGAGAGATTTAGGTATGATGCTTTGGATTTGACTTCAAATCTTGTATTTGGGCTTACAAATGGATGTGTATGTTGGTGCTAATCTTGACAACTAGACTATATAGGGCAATTGATAAGTAGGAGATATTTTCTAGAACAAGTTAAATTGTGACATTGTAGTTTTTTTTAGTTAAATTTATTGACCCATGTTTCAGGAGTAGTGGTTCACATGAACCCATTTTTCAGGAGAATTAACGAAACACTAGCACTCATTGCATCTAGGTGATGTTCACAGAGGTGAAGAATCGAGACTTCCCGGGAGATCACCCATCCTAGTACTAATCTAGCTTGAGGACGCTTAACGACGAAGCTTGCTCTATGGTTAAAACTACTCCACTTGCAACACCATTTGCAAACCCTTTAGTAAGTGTTGTGACTTATGAACAATGCATTACAGAGTTCCTTACGCTCATCAATTGATAAGTAGGAGATATTTTTCATAGAAAGAAAAAAATTGTTATATTGCTATTAGGACTCAACTGTGTAATTTTTTGAGTCAAATTTATTGACCCATGGAGGAAACTCCGTAGTTAAGTGCGCTCGAGTTGGAGTAGTACTGGGATGGGTGACCTCCTAGGAATTACCGATGTTTCACCTTTGTGAACATCACTTGGATGCAATGAGTGTTAAGTGTTCCATTCATTCCCATGAGAGATGGATTCATACGAACCACTACTCATGGAACATGGTTAAATGAGCTTGCCTAAAAAAAACTACATATTTGAATATTGATAGCAATATCACAATTTGACTTGATGTGGAAAATATCTCTTGCTTATCAATTGATGAGCTTAAGGGGTTTCTAAGGAATGGTTCATAAGGCACAAATGAGGTTGCAAGCAGAGTGGGTTTAACCATGGAAACTGCGTAGTTAAGTGCGCTCGAGTTGGAGTAGTATTGGGATGGGTGACCTCCCATGAAGTCCTTTGTAAGCATCACCTAGACACAATGAGTGCTAAGTGTCCCATTCATTGTCATGAGAGATGAGTTCATGTGAACCACTACTCATGAAACATGGGTTAATGAGTTTCACTCAAAAAACTACATAGGTGAATCTTGATAGCAATATCACAATTTGACTTGCTATGGAAAATATCTCCTACTTATCAATCAATGAGCTTAAGGGGTCTAATGAATGGTTCACAAGGCATAACACTTGTTGAAGGTTTTGCAAATGGGGTTGCAAGCAGAGTGGATTTAACCATGGAGGGAACTCTGTAGGCACTGGGATGGGTGAACTCCTGGGAAGTCCTAGTGTGTCCTCTGTGAGCATCACCTAAACGCAATGAGTGCTAATTGTTCCATTCATTCTCATTAGAGATGGGTTCATGTGAACCTCTACTCATGAAACATGGGTCACTGAGTTTGACTCAAAAAACTAAACAAAATCTTGATAGCAATATCATTATGCTTTGGTGACAGTTTTATTGTCAATTTTTCACCCAATTAAAACCATTGGTAACTAATGAGAGACTTTGGTGGCAGTTTTATTGCTAGTTTATTACCCAATTAAAAAACTGGTAACTAACAAGAGATTTTGGTGACAGTTTTTACCAGTTTATCACTAATAGTAATTTTGTTTTGGCAAACTACAAATAATCTTGATGTCAATTCATTATAGTGCATATGTAATATCAATACTTACATTAGGTCTATCGATGGAGTTATGAATCATTCGAAGTTTATGTACACCTCGTTTGTAGCATTTGTAGCATAATGGATGCCTCCCGCAAGAAGTACGGGGTAGTCCCATATTACTGTCACTATATGTAGACCCAAAAACATATGGCTGGTATAGTGGACTATAAAAGAACCTTTCCTTTCCTTTTTATTGAATTGTATGTGCACTACTGTATGGATCATATTAGTCGGTCATGAGTAGGTATGTAAGTTAAAGTCCTTTTAGTCACTAGATCGTCTTGTCGTTTACTGCAGTGAATTTTAACTTCCCATATACCGGGACTACAGAATTTTAGTCCTAAATGCACTCCTTGGTTTCGTCTGTAGCAAGTTTTGGCACATCTGTTTACTTCATCTATTATAGTCCAAACCGAGTTTTATCACGTGTAACCGTGTAACCATTTCTGAAGCCTTCAAGGCCGAAATTAAGTTTGTGCCCAGAGGGGAAAAGAGTGTGTTTCTTGTGATATTGGAATATTGATTCTGTTAACAACTTTCTATTCATTTGTTGTGTTAATACATCAAAGTGTTTATGCGCAATCTTTGTAAGGCACAATGATATGCTAGTTTCAGTCAATACTATTTTTACACCTATTTTCTTCTGTGCATTTTATTATCCTTTATTTCTAATTTGACAATTATAACATCAATATGGTTTTATTTCAAAGGGATGTTTTCCAAGAATCCCATCTTTTGAACCACGGGGAGTACATGTGAGGTGCAATTATAAATGATTAGATATAATGGCATGTAAACAAGTTCTAAACTACGTATATGGTGAGAATCCCATAGTAAACATGTTTTCAACCTTGACACGTTTCGTATTATTATTGATAGGGACATCATCTTTAATGAAAACCTTCAATAGGTATCTTTTCTAGAGTTGTCTGGTTTGGTGGACCTTGATGATTGTCTGAGATGATTCCAGCTTATTTACAAAATCACAGATATTTGACAATCATCTTCCATTGAGGAACCTTCGATTAATTAGTCTAATAATTTAAGGGGTTCTAATTTCCATCTAATTTGAGAATGCTATTTCCTACACAAAGCGTAGGGCTCTTGACTAAAACATTCCCATTCCAAGCAAAAGGGTAGTGTAGTGTACCATTATGTAGTTGGATGTTTTCATTATTTAGGATTTCAACGAGACACACAAGGACTCTTAACGTGGAGACATGAGGTTATCGTAGTTCAATATGGGTAGTGTAGTGTACCATTATGTAGTTGGATGTTTTCATTATTTAGGATTTCAAGGAGACACATAAGGACTCTAACATGGAGACATGAAGTTGTCGTAGTTCAATACGGGTAGTGTAGTGTACCATTATGTAGTTGGATGTTTTCATTATTTAGGATTTCAAGGAGATACATAAGGACTCTAACATGGAGACATGAAGTTGTCCTAGTTCAATATTATGATCTATCACTTATTTAAGTTATCATGGACACTTTTATTTCAAGGTGTGGTTGTGTATGAGGTCTATGTCTCAATGGGAACCTATCTTTATATACAGATCCCTCTAGTGGACCCATTTCTATGTATATGGTATATTCAACCTTGCACATCTTGAGTAGTGTGAAGTTTATATTGATATTTGTTTCTCATTTTGCAAAGAATTAGATATGCATATATACATGTTAAATTCATTTTTAAAAAAATATTTTGTTTCATTACACTGTTGAAAGTGATTATGTTAACCAATGAAAAGCAATATAGCATCTTGTCTCTCTTATTCATATCTATACTATATTTGATTTGTTTCTTTTTATTACGTGATTATGTTGCATATATCCTCATATGCTAATCTTAAAATGTTCAAAGTGGAACCAATGTAACATTTTTTAAAGTTGCTTAAACAAAAACAATTTAAAATTTTGTTTTTGATAATAAAAGTAGCAAAACATGGGTGTTGGTGCTGATCTTTTACAAAGACACTAAAAATGCCTCTTACAACTAGTCAAGAACAACCATAGACAATAAAAGCTAGAACATACCACTTACAATACACTAGTAGAACAACTAGTAACCTACATCAAGAGGGGGTACAAAATTTAGACACACTGAAGAGAAGAGATTGAGATGAAGAGGAAGAATGATCTTTTCTCCTTTGACGAACAACAATCCATTCAATACTATCATTAGGATCACATCAGAAGGGGGAGCAAGTGGGGAAATTCTATTCATGAGACTGTGAGTGCAATCTGCATGTTTTCTACCAAAGGTTGGAGAAGGGTCTACATGGCCAAAGGGGGCCCCAACAACAAGAGATGGAGTAGGACCCATGGGGCCTAAGGAGTCAAAACATCATCTGGGAGGTATCATCATTAGACTGTGAAGTAATCAGAGGAAGAATCAAAAGCAAAGACAATCGGGTGATCATTATTAGCGTCCTTCCACCAAGTGGCAACACCTGTACATTGCAATAGAGAACACATGGCCTAGTGATTAGTAGAGAAACACCGATGACATCGAATGGGGAGGCCCTCATAATCCAGCGAATGAGTCCATGGCCTACCCTCAACCATGAGGACCACACATCTAGAAAGAGGTATGGATATGCCAATATCAACCAAAATGCATGTAAAAGTATAAAGACCCATGAAGGAAGTGATATCATCCTCCTTAAGAATCAATCAATAGAGTTGCCAATAACCTCAAAATAAGAATTCTCCGAAAACAGAAGGGGGTGATTAGGAAGATGAACCCCCAATGGATGCACACTTAATGATTCATTAAGAGGGTTGAAGGATATTGTCCAAGGTTTGACTGGGAGAGAGAGAGAGAGTTAGCAAAAGAATTAAAAAAAGTAATAAAAAAACCCTCATCACAAAGGAAAATACCAGTTTTACAAGAAATTAAGGGGCCAAAGACCAACAAATCTACATACTGACCTACAACATTGGTAGAACTCCACATTATCCACCACATCATGGCCATAAACAACAATAGGAGAGATTTTGACACAAGCAAGAAGACAAGATTCCCCCTTGGGATCAAGAGCAATAATAAATTTGGCAACACGAGGAAAGCTTTGTCCATTAGCAGCAGAAAGAGGCTTTGAGGGACCAACACCCACAACCACTACATTTCATTTTTTGAAGCCCAAGTTTGCTAAAGTTAGAAATGGTATCTGTCAACTTAATAAGAGTGGGTTATTAGGCTTCAAAGCAATGATTGAGTTTATTATGAGTAGTATTTCGACCATAATTGACAAATCCAAGATATACTATTGCAAGTAAAAGATGTACATAATATTGGTTGTAATTGGAAATAATATACTTGATTGACAAGTTTAATTTCGACATCATGATTGCGCGTGATAGTACATCTCCCATTTATACATACATCATCTAGTAATACATTACCAATGAGTTTGTTGAATAATATCATTTTTTACTGTATATTGATCTTGAATGAGGATTACATAAAGATATTGGATAGTACCATAATCTGGTTTATGTGTAACAAGGTATTCTACTACAAGTCTATGTGTGAGATGTTAGCCATTTGTTGTTTGTATAGAAGTATCCACAACTCGTTTACAAGCACCAAACATGAAATAATATATTTTTGTTAAATAAAGTTTCACAAAAATTCCCTTGCATGGATAGATCAACAATTTTCACAGATATTTGCTTGAGATTTCTATTCTTGTGCAGAGTGCTGCTGCTATTGTGGATGACCCAAGGTCTTTTTTGGTGGTACAATTGTTGTCCTAGGTGATTTTGACCCCCCTATAGTGTCCAAATATTCTACCAAGATTCATAGTTTTTTCCAAGCTACCATGTTTATTTTGGCTTGCTCTCTGCATGTGCACAAACCCTCTTTTTTATATTAAAACTTGACCCGTGATTGTTTGTGGCGTAGAAGTTGTTGATAATGAGGCCTTCTACCAATATAGAGGCTTGATATATGATTTCTCTAGCCTCTTCCATTCTCTTCTTGATTTGCACAATTGGGTCATTCCTCCTTGGAAGGCTATTGTGTCTGGTAATATTGAGCTTCCCCCCTGTTGGCTTGCCTTTGGCACCCAAGTTTTGAACTTTCAAAAACCAACCCCATGGAAGGAATTCCTAAATTGCCCCGGTATCTTGTGGGTTTTTATTGCTAATGATACTTTTGTAAAGCTTAATTTGTGAAGAGTTCGTGTCTCAAGATCATGTTGAACTTGAACTTTGAGGTTCAAAGTTCAAGGTTCAGAATTTGAAATGCAAACTCGTCAGTTTGGGAGTGCAGGTTCAAAGACCACCATTTAGTTCAAATCTACCGGTTCAAAAATGCTAATTCAAGGTTCAGTTCAAAGTTTCGAAAGCATGGTTCAAAAGGACTAAGTTTTAATGAAGAGACTTCAATGTCGGTTTGGAAGTGCAGATCCAAGTTCAAGGTTCAATATTCAAAAGGCAATTTGCAGGTTTTGTGATTCCTATGGAATGGTGGATATGGAATGCATGAAGTATAAGTACCATAAAGATTCCAGTTTAACCGATGACTGATGAATTTTATTTATGACCAACATGATATGATTATATGTTGCAGTGTATTGCCATTTCCATTTCTCTGTAATCTTTGGGGTCAGCAAAGGGTGTTAATTAATTTAATGATTTGAAAAGCCAGGGACCAGATCATTATTGAAACTCATATGTAATTGACAATAGCCAACTATCATATTGGTGATATTGACACTCCTTTGATCAAGTGGTAAATGGAATCACAAAATATACTTGTGGAGAAGAGATATTTGCAATCTATAATGGTATACCTGGAGAGAAATTTTGACTGTGCACAAAGATTTCTTCAGCAGCCTATAATGAAAATTTTTCTGAAGACTGAAAAATAGGCCTCGGTGCGAGGGCCATAACTCTTTACTCCACCGTTTGATTTATCCAAGTTTTGGATATGTCGTGGGGAGACAAATTTGGCATGACCTGACCAGGGCGATTAGCATTTTTTGATCACATTCAACAGTTACATGCGACTGTGTAAAGGTCTATCAGAGAGGCCAATAGCTTCTTGTTCTAACTGCAGAAACAAGGTAGAGCTAAAAAAAATTAATGTTAGCAGCTTGGGCCTAAGATTTCAAAGTAATATTGAAATGGAGCATAGAGCATTTCATCGTCAGTTAGAAGTCTCACAAAGATGCCAAGTAGTAACATAGGTGTCTCAATTATCAAATACATCATACTAGGAATTAACACCGAGGTTAAATTTGACAAAGTTTTAAAATTAAACTATACAACATGTGTCTAAAGATACACATATTATGAATTAGGAAGTGTATTTATTACTACCCGTGCAAACATAATGTTTAAGAACATTAGGCCCGATAAAGAAAAAGAAAGGGGATGAAGAGATTTTGATTGGAAGGAAATATTCAGTTATAAAAAATGAAAAAGATCATTGGGAGGAAAAGAAGATAAATATGCAACAGAAAGAAAAAGAGAGGGTTCTTCTTCTGGCAGTAGTCTTGTGGCTACAGGGGGTAGGATATATCTATGTTAATTGTAGCAGAGGGAGGAGAGGGGGATAATTTATTTTATGTTTTATGTATTTTCTTTGTAATGACAGGACACCGAATGATCCTGTGGTTATTTAGTTATACTTATAAATAAGGATGAGTTTATGTCACAGATCATGTGGTCTGTATAATTATTTTTTCTGATTAAGATTAATCACGTGGTTGTATTTTTTGAGTTTCTAAATATTTTCTTCCATTATTGTATCAAGCATGTGTTGTATGTAATCATGTGGTTCACATATTCACATCTTGCAGAATAAAATGTTCAGTTTCTCTCATTTCCTTTGTAATGTGAAGGATTGCATAGACAGTCTTATGGCTCTCTCTCTCTCTCTCTCTCTCTCTCTCTCTCTCTCTCTCTCTAAATTGGTAAATTGATGATTGCATAAACTTCATGTCGATGAGTGAATGTTAGCGCTTTCGTGTCTTCTGGTTAAAGGCATAATACATTTTAATTCGTTGAATATCTTTCAGAAGGAAGCTGAGCCTTCATATCTAAACTTAGGGAGTGTTTGCATGTATCATTGCAAATAGCTCAACTGTTAGTTCGGTTGTCTTCTCATTATGGGCATTTAGAGGTCATTTGTAAAGATGTTTCAAGAAGACAAATATGTTCACTAACATATTTTTGGGAACTCTACTAGGAAATGAAGAAAAGATTGGTTCCTTTTTCGTTTCTTTAGTCATTTTTTAGATATCCTTGTTTATGCAGGATTAGTGACTCTGTTCACATCACACTGAATCCAAGAAGTATGAAAGAGGGGAAAAGACCAAACCCCACAATTGAAGAAATCCTTGAGATGGACGACGAGGTGTTGCACGATTTCTGGGACTATTATAAGAGTAGCATTTCAAGATCCATTGAAATGAATATAAGCATTGAAGATGATCATGTAACCACACTATTATGGAGGAGTATTTGTGTGAGGTTCCACAAGTTGAAAGAGTTAGAAGAGGCAAAAAACTTGCTATGAGCTCATGGCAAGAAGGTATTACAACTGAGGAAAGAATTACGCGATGATGATGAGGGAGTTGTGGCTGTTCCAAATTCTTTTTGCTCCCAAGATTTTTCAGTTTTGAGAAACAAAGAAGTGCAACCTCAAAAGCAATTCAAGAGAAAACCTACAGCTAAAGATTTTAATAAAGTGCAAGATCAAGCCTTTCAAAAACTCTGGAGTGCCTTAAAAAGAAGCCTTTGTGAAGCTGAAAGAAATAAGCTTTACCCCTCTAAAGACTATCACTCCTCATTGTTATTGAAGCGTGTACATGAGAAGTACCATGCCCTCAAAAGTATCAAGCAAAGGACACATACTACAGCCAGCCAAACAATAGAACCAGTAGTTTGTGTTTTCTCTTTTTTTTGGTGAAGAGGATCTTGAGACACCATTGATTTTCCCATCCATGTCTTTAGATCACCAACAAAAGGAAGAAGAATTGTCTCATGCTGGAAACATGAAGCCTAATACTTTTTCACCATGCATGGAAGTAGAGGGAAAAGAAGGATCATCTACTTCTTCCCTAAGAAAAGAACTATCAAAAGAATAAGAAGACTTGTACACTCCTATGGGGTGCTGAAAGGCTCAAATGCTGATTTGCAGCCTAATACTAGATCCCAACTAGACAATCTTCAAAAATCAGAAGTAAACAAGCCTACAATGACAACAGTGAGCTCTGAAATGGAGAACCTCTCACATGCCCAAGTGAAGGAGGCATTCTCAAACCAATTGATATATCAACAAGTGAGACATAGACAAAATCTGAAGGGCTGGAAGATAAGGTGACTTGGAGCGAGCTTAACCTATTATACCGACCAATGAGATTTCATGATGGTGTCACTATTAGAGACAACCCTCTTTTCCATACACAAGAACCGCCTTCACATGAGGAGGATTGTTTCTTCCCTCTTGGGATAGAGAATGCTGAGACAAGTAGCAAGCAAGGAGAATGCCAAGTTTCCAAGGTAATGTAGCCCCAGGAACCATTGGATATCTCAGCAAGAACATTACTGGATGTTGGGGAAGTTTCTCTCTCACCCTTCCCATCCAACAAAGAAGGGGTTTATTTTTTAAAGGCTCCAGGTATAAGTCCTCTTTTCTCTGTTTTCAATCGAGGATTTCCAAATCTAGCAGCTGCAAGTGATGATGATTCTTTGAATGAGGAAGAAATTGTTGGAGAACTCCTATCAACAATCATGTATGAAGATTCCAGAGAAAAAAATCTAAGTGCTGATCTGATTGATACACTTGGCTTGGATGAAATGTTTTTTGAAGTAGTAGCAACAAAATATGATGAAGCCTATCCATTTCATGCTAATCCTATGCTGGATGAAGCATTTTCTCATATTGAGTATGTTGCAAATGCCGAAAATCTTTCCAAAATCTGGGTATTTACGGATGCTAATCATATGGGTGATATGGGTTTCTTTGTGAAGATCTTTGAGCCTGATTTTTTTCAGCCACCAATTGAAGATGGTCTCAAAGATTCCATGCTGGAGACTCAACAAAGGGTGGAGATATATGATGAGATATGGTTACTTGGAGCTGAGCATTGGTTCAGAAGGCTCTTCCACACGCTCCGCTTAGCTTGCAGCAATAAGGAGGTCTCCATATGGGGTTACGCCAAGCTATCTCATTTGGGAGTTGCCCATTGTTCCAGAAGGGATCTTTCTTCTCACAACCAGTGAATGGCTTCGTGTAAGTTTTCCTTAGCTCTGATCTTGTGGTGAGTTCTTCTCACCTGCATATACTTGTAAATAGCTTGTTGCTCTCTGAGCTTTTGGTGGTGTCTGGTTTAGTTGGTTAGTTTTGCTCGCTGGTAGTTTTGTTATTTTGGGTTTTCCCTTGCTCTTCCCCGCTCCGCAAGTAGCTCCCTATTTTTGTGCAATGATGACTCTATTTTCCCCAATGGCTAGGCACTGGTCTTATACCAGAGATTGCTGGATTATTCATGTCTCTCACGACCCATATCCCCAGTTAGAGCCAGTTGTTGGCTTGCCTTTGGCACCCAAGTTTTAAACTTTCAAAAACCAGCCCCATGGAAGGAATTCCTAAATTGTCCTGGTATCTTGTGGGTTTTTATTGCTAATGATACTTTTGTAAATCTTAATTTGTGAAGAGTCAGTGTCTCAAGATCATGTTGAACTTGAACTTTGAGGTTCAAAGTTCAAGGTTCAGAATTCGAAATGCAAACTCGTCAATTTGGGAGTGTAGGTTCAAAGACCACCATTTAGTTCAAATCTACTGGTTCAAAAATGCTAATTCAAGGTTCAGTTCAAAGTTTTGAAAGAATGGTTCAAAAGGTCTAAGTTTTAATGAAGAGAATTCAATGCCAGTTTGGAAGTGCAGATCCAAGTTCAAGGTTCAATATTCAAAAGGCAATTTGCAGGCTTTGTGATTCCTATGGAATGGTGAATATGGAATGCATGAAGTATAAAAGGCCTACCATAAAGATTCCAGTTTAACCGATGACTGATGAATTTTATTTATGACCAACATGATATGATTACATGTTGCAGTGTATTTTCATTTCCATTTCTTTGTAATCTTTGGGGTCAGCAAAGGGTCTTAATTAATTTAATGATTTGAAAAGCCAGGGACTGGATCATTATTGAAACTCATATGTAATTGACAATAGCCAACTATCATATTGGTGATATTGACACTCCTTTGATCAAGTGGTAAATGGAATCATAAAATATACTTGTGGAGAAGAGATATTTGCAATCTATAATGGTATACCTAGAGAGAAAGTTTGACTGTGCACAAAGATTTCTTCAGCAGCCTACACTAGTACATTTGAGGCCAAATTCTGACGTCCATTTGTCAGATTTACAACACCCACTTGTCAAAATTTTGAAATATCAATCGTTGGCATTTTCGCGTTGCAACTTTCGACAGAAGTGGTAACCGTCGGTCTACCGACATCATTTTCTTTCAGAAACTAGCACATGACTACCAACTTTGTTATCAAATTTCTTACGGTAGACCTATCAGAACTCCGACAAAAATTGGAAAGAACTGTCGGACCACCCATCGGAGATATAGAAAGTCTGTCGCAATTATCTGTCGCAACCCATTCCTTTCTAACATTTTATCTATCGGCAGAGCGACAGAACGAATGTGATTCTTCGACAGGTAAAACTGTCGGTGGTATAGCATTCTTGTCGCAAAGATCTGTCGCAACTTATTTCTCTCCAACATTGTAGCTATCAGAGGAGCGACAAAACTACGGTGATTGTTCGACAGGTAAACTCGTCGGAGGTATAGCATTCCTGTCGCAATGATCTGTCGAAAATCTTTTCTCTTCGATAATATATCTGTCGGAATAACGATAGTTCCTAATAAAGTTCTGATGGGATGTCCCATCGGAGGTATAGCAACACTGTCGAAAGTATTTCCATATGTGTCGAAAAAGTGACAGATAAGCACATTAAAGATAACAGAGCTCAAGAGACCATCGTAGTTGGTCTCTTTCTTTGGTCCATATTATTGTCAGTAATATGGACCGAAGAAAGAGACCAACTATGACGGTCTCCTGAGCTTTGTTATCTTTACTCCTAGCTACTGGGTAAGGCCTGGAAGACTTATACCTGTCGATTGTCGAGAATAATCACCGCCTTGCCTTTATATGTTTGTAAATTTATGATTGTGGATCATCAACTACAAACAAGATATTAATATGCCAATTTTGGATCAATTCTGTCACATTGGCCATAATTGGTTGGATATCCCAACATCGAGTTGGCAAGAAATTCAACCAGTTATGATGTTGGGATATCCAACTAGTTATGGCCAACGTGACGGAATTGATCGATACAATCCAAATCCCATGCGCTTCTGGCTCTGCAAGGCCAAGGCGGGTGTACCTGATCCTAAAAAATTACTTGAGTCCAAGATACTTATAGCAGATTGGATAGAATGCAAATGCAGCGAAAGTTTCCCAAGTGGCAAGGGCTACAAATTTTTTTTGACTTCCTCAAACAAGTACAACTTTTAATGATAACTTGAGAGTATGAATACTTTGAACTTGTAGATTCTGATTTTGAAAATGAAACAAATGATTATATAACTTGTAAAAATATTTGAAAATATTAATAATTATAAAATATGAATATACTAATTACTTCAAAGGAAAAATGTGAAATGATTGTAAATATCTTGATTTGTGAATCAATAGAACACAAATAATAAATGAACCAGTTCCTAAATTGAAAGGGCAAATAGAATCGATACTATAAGTTTTTTTACATACAACTTTATAATTATGGCAATATAATTATGCAATTGAGATGAATAGTATTTCTTATAGCAATACGAATCCTTGCCTCTGTCACTTTGATAGCCTGCAATATCTGATCCTTAATTATTGCTTATGGTGATAAGTTGTTTCTAATGTAATCCTTTGTTCCTTGCAATCAAGTCTTCTTATAGCTTAAAGAAATAATTTTCTGTATCTAAAATGATGTTAATGCTGCTATGTCTGATATGATCGAATAATGCTTGCAATAGGTGTGTCATCTATGATCCGATCCATAAATGTATGCAACCAACAATGCCAATAGGCAATCGCTCAATAAAGAACAAATGCACAATGAGATAAATAAAATAGATATATTCCAAATCGATGATTGAGTTGAATGATTGGAATGTCTTCTTATATCTTATGTTTAAATGATAAGACATGTCTCATGAGTATCTCCTTTCCTTAGTGCTAAACACACCTCTTCATTACTA